>JACXGJ010005815.1:0-37268 GCA_016801105.1 Esox niger | reverse complement strand
TGTCTGTGTGTGTGTCCTGTGACATTCTCGTGATAGCAAACATCATGCCTGTCCAACAGCTGATAATGTGAGCTATTTACGCACACATACACCGTTAGACAAGGGTGAGTCAGAAAATCTTTGAACAGCTCTGAGGTTTTGTTAATCGCAACTAACGTGGAACGCTCACTACACTCCTTGTTTTAACAATGGAGTTGATCGCTACCGGAGTAAAAATTTAAGTTTTTTCGTCAGAAACAGAATCACCCTTTTTTAACTAATTAGACAGTGCTTTTTCTAAGGACTCAAACTCTTGACCAATCAGTACATTGGCTTTTCATTGATTTGTTGTGAATTATTTTATTTGAAAACACTGACAATTAAAATAAATTATTGTATTCAAATATGTCTTATGTTTGGAAATATTTGTAAGATTTTTTTTTTTTAATACAGATGAATATTTGGGAGAGCCATCTCTTGGTAGTGACACCTCTTGTTGTAATCACATAATTATGTCTTGGTATTTATTTGGTATTTATGTAGCTCATACTGGACTTTCTCCATGAATGGCAACTGTGCCAATGTCATGTGGAGACAACACATGATTTTCTTGTTTCCTGCTTCCTCTAAAATCACCTTATCAACAGAAGAGGCTATCATTAAGAAAATGTATGACATCAGGTGTAAAACTTCCACCAGGTACAGACCTAGGGTCTGTATCATTGCCTCATGCTTGATGCATGAACAGCCTCTGTTCTCAGGGCAGTCTTGTAGTACTGATATTCAGGTGTCTGGCATATTTTCATGGGCTGACATTACTCAGCCTTTAAAGGGCAGGCCTGCATAGTAATGAAAGGGTGAAGCTCTGTGTCAGTGGTCATTTGCAGCAACATGGCATATGTAAGGGTGTGTTATCTACACCCCTAGGTTTTCTCAAAAACACCTCAGCACTTTTGTTATTGTGCATATTCAGTTTGTGAGCTCATACAGTATTTGTAGCATTGAATATTAGCATTGTAGCCGGAGGTGTTTGTGGACACAAATTAACATCCTCTAGGGTCTCTGAGCTGGAGACTAAAGTGAAATGATCTGTCCATGCCTTGGAATACAGCACCTTAAGCTTAATAGACTTAAAGCACATGTAGTTTCACTGGCTGTTGAGCTTATCCTTATAAACCCCACTTTCTCATCTTTTCACTAGTCCCCTCCCCCAATACAATGCGTGCACACATACACATGCTCTCTTTCAATTACCATCTCTTACACCACTTCAGACCTGACTGTGTAAAGTAGCATATGGTCATAAACTCAAGGCCCTTCGTCATTCAGATTTGCAGTAACTCAGTACCAGTAGTGAATGTCTCGTAAGTTAAGGAGCTGTCTTGCCTGGACAATGGTGCCATTTGTTGCATTTCCTCTTCATTTGCACCATTGGAAGGAAAGAGCCAGGGACGGCTCAAAAGCTCTGAGGCTCGAACTGTCTCTCTTGATGAGGCCATTCGGGGGAAAGGATAGAAGAACAGCAGGGTGTTCACACTGCATCACTCTTCCCCTCATCCTGCTTAATTGTTTCCTCCTGATTTTATAGACACAGACGTTCTTCAAATAATAAAGGGAAAAATGCGTGTTTGTGTAAACCACTGTTACATCTAGCCAGGGAGGATATGGCACAAACATTGCCGGAGCTCACATGCTGCATCACTTTTTTTTCTTTTCTCAGCCTTTCCAAAAATATCTCTGAAAGGCATAGTTCAGAGAGAAAAGGGAACAACAAGTGCTTTGAAATAAAGTGATTTTTTTATCCTCCCCTCTGCCTTTTCTCTTTCTTCTTCTTTCCTGCAATACCTTGTCCTTGCTTCCAATGTTATTTTAACATTCTGTTGCTAAGACACTTTGGCATGTCACATGTTCTTTCACTCTAACACCATGTCTTGAAAACCCTTCTTCATGTCTTAAGGGATCTGGCAACCTGCTCACCACTTGCTGCCTCCTTGGACTCATTGTCCTATTGAGCTTATCTCGGGTAATGGGAGTACATAGTGAAAGACGAGGATGATGCGGGAGTCCTGTCTGATTCCTTTAGAGTTTTCTCTTAATCACGTTCCAGTGTGGTTCTGTGTAATGTGAGAATGGGAAGTTTGTGGAAATTATTATTATTAATTTGGGTTCTTGATGCTGTTATTGAGGCCTTGCACCGTGCGGACTCTTTCCAAGAAGACCACAGACCATTGTTCTGTTTTCAGTGTAATTACAGATGTGGAAGCAATTATGGAAGTCAATACCACTGGGTGGAAAGCTACCCATGTCAATACAGTGCAAGCGCTTAGTGACTTGGTAAACAGTAACTTACTTTGCCCAAGAAAACTGTTAACAAACTCATCTCTGCTCTTTAATCATTCTCCCTCATCAAAGTTTTATATGTTTATAATGCTTCAGTACTTCCCATATTTGGCAGTTCATTATTTGATTAATTCAATGGAGGAGGAATTATATTATGTTATAAAAAGGCCCAAACTAAATTTTCTTGTCGAGAGGCCTGCAACTTTTGTTCCCTGAGGTTGTTGCTGTACCTACATGCTGTAGTGGCTGGTTGATAGGTACTAGTCCTAACATGCCCTAATCCAAAGCCCCATCACACTGTATACACCCAAAACCTCAACAATTCCCAGTGCATTTGTTTCTTCTTTAATCTCCTGTCCATGCCAATTTTGTCTGCTCTGCCCTCAAGGTGGGCTGTCTGTAGTGTCTACGTTTGTTTTGTTTAGGGCAGATAAATAGTAGGCATGGTTTTGTAATGACAACTGGGGGATGGTACTAAAGGAAATTTAATTGTTTGCCTTTACTGGGAGTGATTGCAAATGCTGTTTGAGAGTGTGTGTGTGCGTGCGTGCGGGTGGGCGGGTGGATTGGCAGCAGCCAACAATGACAGACCTAGTGTTTTAATAATGTCTTCCTGTGAAGATGGGAGAGGTAAACATCAGGGTATTCCGGGAAGAGCTGGGAACCACAGAGATTGATGTAGATGGATGCAAAAGACCTAGAGTGGGGTTTGCTCTATTTTAGATAAAGGACAGAGTCGGAAATAGGTGAAAGTGTAAGGAATAGAGCAGCATGGGGAATTGGGTCAGGTGTGTTCATGTTTTCTCATTTCTAAACCTTTCAGACACAAACTACCATTATACTTAGAAGGCAAGGGAAAAAACAAATATTTGTCACCTTTATCAAAAATGTATTGGTTTGCTAAGTAAATCATAGATGATTTACACTTGTTTTAGTAGTATAAATATCTCCAGAATTACATTAGATACAGTAATGTCTATTTGTGTTATAAAATAATAAATATTCCTATACTTGATTCACCAACAGCTTTTACACCCTCTCGCTCTTTTTCATGTTTTTTGTGTAATGGGTTAACCAGTGTTTCCCCAAGTTTTAAAATGTCACAAGGTATACAATGATGGATTTCATATCCCATAAAGCTGCTGGCCAAATTGCTTCTATTGAGTTAAACTTGGTCTGAACCAGAAAATGTTTTATTGAAGACATTAGATGCATGCTCACCCGATATCCCCACACATACACCCATTCTCACTCATACACTTGCTCAATCATATCCAAACTAGCCTAATGTCTCACACACACAATACGTGGCCACATGCATGCATACATAATAAGGTGGTAAAGCAGATACATCATTTAGATGAGTCTTGTTGGGTGGAGGGTTGTGGGAAGGGTATGATTGGGTGATTAGCAGGCTGATACTATCTCCTCTTGTTGTTTATATTCGATACACAGTCATTATTATATCCAAACTTAGTTAAGCCCCTTACAGCAAGTGTGGGGATATCAATCAGTGACTTGAAATGTCAATCTTAACACAAGCATATATAAAGATAGAAACAATGTTATTTAATGTGCCTCTGGCTTTGAATGTGGGTTGTTGGAGTGTTTCCTAATGTGGGTTCGAAGAGTAGCTTTTTTTTACAGCACTGTTCATGTTTGCATTTTATTTCTTGCCTTTTACTGGTCTCCTGTCTGTAATGGATTTGATTTGCTGTTTGATGCGTTTGCAGTTAGTACTATAATTAGTTTACACGCACCTAGCGTCATGAGCACACACCCACTCACACTCTTTTACTACACCTTAAAATGGTTCTGTAAAATCAAAGCAGTTTTTTTTAAGTGTTTCCTGGTAGCTGTAAATGCCTTAACTCTATAGGATTAAATGAATAAACACACACAGCATCTTTGATTGACTCTGCAGAGTTTCTGAACTGCCAATCTCTTTCTCCCTATTTCACATCTTTCCCATTTTAAATGCACATTCAGTTATTTTATCTGTCCAGTAAGCTATCCTATCCCTCTCTCCTTGAGAAAATTATTTTATGCTTGTCTATTTGGAAAGAACTGATCCCCGCCAGCTTTTCCCTGTTGTGGTCATGCTCTTCATGGGGTTGCTAAAAACATTTTAGGCTATGCTGTTTGAACACTGGAGAACAGGGAGGAAAAAGATATAGTGTCCCTCATCTGAACGAGGGACCACAATGTCTCTCTTGCTCCTGGGCTGGCGGGAGTAAGGTTTGCAGTTCCCTAGAGGAGCATTTGGCTATCCCTGCCTGTTTTGTGAGTGTTTGACAGGTGAAATAGTGTGGGAACCGCAGGGAGGGTTTCGGTAAAATGCTTTTTGTCGCGCCTGTCGAGGACCTGGAGGTGCGGAGTGAATGCTCAATAGCTCGGTAGGAGCCAGGGGTGAATGGACAAAATGGCTTGCACTGGTAACTGTTGTTGTGGCCGCTGTGGCTTGACTCTTCCTGCGTCCCAACTTTCCTCTCTCCCGACCGCTTCTTGAGTAGTGGCCAAGGCAGGGTCAATGAAGTATAAGGGGACAGTTGTAATAAGCAATGGTTGGTGTGTACATGTGCCTGTCTCTTATATTTTGGCTGCGAATGTGTGTTGTTCAATTTCTACTCTGTTCTTGTCTGCATTCACTTTGCAGACATTTTGGATAGTCACCTAGGTTTGATATTCAGTACTAGGGATCGTTGGCTACTGTGGGAAAACAGGAGTACCATTTGGCTACGCTCCAATATTGCTAGCTGGACAAAGCAGGACATTTTTTTGTTACCAAATTTTACAAATTCGTTGCTGTATTTGCTGAGGGAGATTGAGGAAGAGCAAGTTAAAAAGTTTTCTCCAGTTTATTCATAATATCTTAATGTACTCTGAAATTAAAGCATAAAACAAAAAACTACTAGAGACAATGTATTGTTAAAAAAAAGTATCCATATTTGTAACTTATCAAAGTAACCACCTTTTGCATACATTACAGGCAAACACAATTGTGTTATTCGTTCTATAATGGAAATAAAATATTTCTGTTTGGAAAGTTCTTCCCACTACTGTTGCACAAAAAATTTACTTCCTACAAATGTGTTGCAATTTTCTATCACCCTTCCACTAAGTTCATCCCAAACCAGCTTGATGGTGTTTAAGTCTGGAAAATGTACTGGTCCTTCCATGATTTGAAGCCTACTGTGGTTGTTTTCTCCTAAGGTAGTTCTGACATAGCCTGGAGGTATGTTTCATGTCCTTGCGGAATGACGAACCCCTGACCAGCTATACGTACGCCAGGCCCAGTTGTAGACAGATTTGATCTTCAATGCTTGGTATATAAACTTGTGATTCTACTTGCTTTATCCATTCGCAAACACTTCAAACATTCCCAATATTTTCCTTGAAACTCAAACCTTAGTGCATCTTTCCAACTTGGTAACCCTCGTTTAGGACAAATGACATAATTTTGTGCGTCCAGGTTAAGTGATTTCTTCAGCCATGGACTTTCACCATCCCAGGTTGGGTTGCATGTACGATATGTTTGGCCAAATAGACCATTACGGAATGATTTAAGAATGGGCTGTCAGGGGAGTTGTTCATATTTGAACAATTACACCGGTTCTGTAACGGTGGAAGCAAGGGTGAAGACAAGCTAGTGGCTAAACACAACGTGCTAGGGCAAGAAGCTGGCGCCCAGATCAAACATGAACATAGCAAGCAATCTAGTAGCTAGCTAGACAACATTACACACATGCTAGACACTGTCAAAGCCCTTGTCCAGGACGAAGGGTCCTGCAATACTGCACACAACCAACCACAAAATATATGCCCCCAAAGCAAAATAGAAATAAAAAAAATCTCCAACAATTAAGGTCTGGAAGCTAATGTATTAATTTTGGAATGCAAAGCCAGTAACCCTTAGAACTCATCAGACACAAACTCGCCCACTATGGATTCAGCAGAAATGCATGCTTCTTTTTTCATGTTTGATAGTCATCACAAACTTAGGAACCATTCTTTTGCTTACTCAACTGTGCAAAAAAAACTGCATGATTGACCAAAGATTTTGCATTTTGATTCACTTCAAATGACTTTTCAAGCCTTCGGTAGTCCTCTGGTGGTGCGTTATGGCTCAGACAAGCTTCTTTCAAAATTTTGCTCATAGTAGCAATGGCTTTTTTACTGTCATTCAACCTGTGAAACCTGCAGCTCGGAGTCAGTTGAAACTGAGAGTTGTTTAATTCAGCAAGTGTTAAGCTGTGCCTGAAGCTGTTGTGCGGTGATCTACCTATCATGCAAGATGTTGACTGTAACTTGTCTTTGGATTTTCTTGTTCGGTTTGGGTCTCCCAGACCTTCCTGTCAGTTTCCTCCAGTTTTCAACTGTAGTCACTGACGCCTTTGCATTCTTTGCAATTTCTCTACAGGAATGACCTACTCCTTCAAGGGTTATCCCTAAAAATATTGTTTGGTCTGTCTAATTTTGTTAATTATATTTTTCTCACCATTATGATAGCAATATACTACCTGCTGCAGTAAAATTCTGCCCAAAGAATTCTTAGCAGGGTGTAAACAGTCTTTTCCAACACTGCTTTTGTACAGAGGTTTGTAAGTGATAAACAAAAGTTGGGACACTTTTAAGAATTGTAAGCATGACCTTTCAAGGCTTTATTTATTTCCATGTTTTTATAACTCTAAAACATTATTTTTCAATTTTTGGTAACCTAAAATTTTTTTTAGTTGAGCAGTAAACCCCAAAGATATTACTTAAACTTTTGACCAGTGGTGTAGGACATTGAATGTTTCATTCCCAGTATATGATAATGGTACACTTAATACTTTTTAACTCACATTCTTGTTGCTTTTAAATTTTGTTTACAATACAATTGCTAGCAAAGATGTTGGGTTACAAATGTATAGACCACAAGCTAACAACTGGCATCACAGAGGGGGCAATTGTCATAGACACGCTATTGTTGTCCTTAAGGGTGGGTGGGGTACATTTTATCATCTGTAATATTTTTACTTACTTTAACAGATTTTGACGATATTGAGTAAAATAACCATTCTCTTAATTTTATTTGAAATTAATACTTTATTTGATACAGTTCATTCTCCTTTTTATTTTGAGTTTTATAATGCAAGACGGGAAGAAATTTGAGTGGCAAGATTAAGATTCAAGGGAAAATTTTAAGCAACAGTTATTGTTAATACAGTGACATGAAACAGTTATAGGTCCAGAAGACATTGCTAGGTTGTTCACCTACTCGATCCAAGTCATCATGGCAAAACATAACTTTTTGTAAGGTCAGATTGGGGGCCAGATGGACATTATGGGTCGGTAGTAAAAGATGTGGGCATTGAGATAGGCGTGGTCTACCACTTTTTGATGATTTGAGCAATAGGAGGGTCATTTAGGGTCCTGAGAAACCTAAGAATGTTGTGGCACAGCATTCTGTAATTCCTATTTTCTGCATTTTCTCTTCTATTTTCAACACAGTCTTGTTTGCTTCGCTAATACCAATGGGGCAGAGGAAAGAGGGGAAAGGGTGAAATGAGAACAAGGGACCGAAGATAAGAGGAAGCATTAATGAGACCAGAGATCCATAGTGGAAAATGTAGGAAAATACATCATTCCAGTAACTGTGATACTCTGATGAGGTGTGATATGAGGTATTTGTTTTAGTTTTTTTCAGGAATAGTTGGGGGTTGTTTCAAGAAAGAGGTAGAGGATAGAGAGAGTGTTTGTTCAGATTGAGTGCCTGGATGGGCCATTGTTCATCTTTCCTTTTGAGACGAAGGAGAAGGGAGAGGTTCACACGCCTCTTTCAGGCATCCCGCTGGGCACCCCGGAAGGGGGCCTTTGCCGTTGGTAAAGAGGGATCGGCCGTATGGATAAATCACACTGAATGGAGGGGTCTCTGTTTGCCATTTTCTTTTTTCTAAAAAAGAGCCAGAGAGGAGAGAGAATTAAACTATAACCACAGGTTGTCCGCCTTGGTGCAGTAATGGTGTTGTCCCCAAAACCCCTCACACCTCACCCTCCCTTAAATGTTTTTGGTTTTTGATGTTTTGTTTCTATTACACATGCAGTTATTATGAGTGAATTTGTCTGTGAGTCCCAAATACCTATTACTTTTCAGCTACTAAGGTTCACCTGTCTACTAAATTGTGGATTTTTTACCTGCGAGTGCTAGCGAAGAGTTCAGGTTTCTACAGCATAGTCAGATTCAAGCTAACGACTGGTGTCACAGAGGGGGAAATTGGCACAGACAGTGTTCTGTTGTCGGTTCTCTTACCATTGATCGACTTTGCGTCTTTAATTTAATTTTCTTTAAAAAAAATCCTTAGTCTTCCGTAACTAAAAGTTTTCCAGGAAATACTTATTTATGCTTATAAGGAGTTTACATTCTACTGAGCGGTTCTCTTGATAACAAGACTTTGACTTCCATAGATGGGGGGGTCGCCTGTATATGACTGATTATCATTCATTCAAATTTACTCGTATTATCAAACTAATTTAGTTTGTAATGATTGATAACATGCCTTCTTGTTATTATTTGTACTAGGAATGCCTGAACCCTGGCTTTGTGTATGCTTTAATTTGTGGCAATTCTGTGTTTGTCATTAAACGTTAGTGATAATTGATAAAATGCGTTAGTTATTATTTTTACTATGAATATCTGAAATCTGGTTTTCTGCATTGTTTTATTAGTGGATATTGTATCTGTGTGGGCCTACCCTGTCTGCTCCTCTCATCTAGCCCTATGCTGAGCATTTAAAGTGAGTTACAGCTTGCCTGGATGGAGTAAACTCTCTTTATTACACTTACCCCCTCAGTCTGAGGTCTCATTCACAGATGCAGCAGGCAACCCTTATTGCTTAGAGAGGATGTTCAAGATCATTTTGCTTAAGCTAGTAAACTTCTCCAAGTCATACGCAGGGGATGTCTCAATTATCAAATGTAGCTTCCAATTTAACATATTGTGATTTTCTTTGTGTTTTTTCATAAAGTTTTAATTATTCAGTACTTATGCAGGAGAGGTTAGTAGGAGAAGAAAATTGTAGACTATTGAGATTTACACAGATTATTTGGAGTGGATTTCACTTTGTCAGTATATGTGCTGATTTTTAGGCCTGGGCACCATGTCTGAGGATCGATAAGGCCCTGATTGAGGCCCTGGTCTCTGGGGAAGTTTGGGTTGCAGGGAGAGATTCAGAAGCTTGGCCGAGACAGAAGGTGCTTATTGTACTAGACTTCACTGGATATTGTGCTGCATTGGACTCAGATTCATTACTTGAATATTGTGGAGAACTGCTGAAGTCAGAATAGTTAAGCCACGAAACAAACCGATATATAGAGATACGCATGTACACAACCAGTTTTAGAAAATAAGTTATGTTAATACTCTCCTCTTTCTCAGGCAGTCTTGTCTTCTCAATTCACATTGTCAGATCTTGATTACTGCTGGCGCCGTATTCCCAAAACATTTTGTATTACCACTGAGAGACCTCCCAAACAACAGTAAAGGTTCCTGTCTAAGAGTTTCTTAAAACCTATTCACAAAACTGCTGAGTGCAACTTTTACTCTTGAATTTGGAGAAATATTAACCTAAGGGAATGGGCGACGTTGAAGCCGTTGCTATGTATAATGTTGTGTTCCATGAATAACCTTACTATGCCCGCAGTGATCGTCTGATAAGGGAGGGGTCTCTGTCAATGACTTCATCATAGCAGTACTGTAGAAGAATGTGCCATGTATTGAAATATAAAAATGTGGATGTCACTGAGTAAAGATTGAACCAAGGTTGATATACTGACTAGTCAAGTACATGTTCAGCTTATTGTCAGCTTCTCATGTCTAGCAGCTCTTAAACAAATGTGTGTTCATCTTTTAGTGGTGTTGTGATTTGTGCAATAATGTGTTCCGTCTATAGCACCAACTATACCAGGTGGTCCAGCTATAGTCATGAAGTCAACTTTGTTTCTTTGTAATTGGCGAACATCCAGAGGAAGCCAAATCAATTGTTGGACAATGAGGGTCTGGAGTGGGTATTTATTGTTTAATGTAATATTCTAACAAATGATTGGGATATACATTAACATTCATGTTTTTTTTTTTTTTTAAGAAAAGCACATATTTTGTCAAATAAAATAACATCCGCTTGACCAGAAATATAGTGTAGACATTGTTAATGTTGTATGTCACTATTGTAGCCGTGAAACGGCAGATTTTCAATGGAATATCGACATTGGACCATATCAGCAACCCAAAACAACATGCCATTGGAACACATCACCTGTGTTTCAATAGCATGTTGTGTTTGCTAATCCAAGTTTATAATTTTAAAAAGCTACTTGATCATTAGAAAAACTTTTTGCGATTGTTAGCCCTGCTGTAAACTGTTGTGCTGATTAAAGAAGCAATAAAACTGTCTAACTTCAGCATCAGCATTTGGGGGTTCTTTAACAGGTTAAAAAGGGCCAGAAACAAAGAACTCTTCTGAAAGAAAAGTATGGTTCTATCTATTCTTGTTCAGAGATGTTAAGGCTATTCCATGCAACTAATTGCCTTCATGCAACAACCAATTTGATATTTTAATTGACAAAATAGTTGCTTTTCTTATGACATCAGGGAAAAGTCTAAGTGACCCCAAACTTATGAATGGTAGTCTACATTGTTCTTCTGCTCTTCTTAATGGCACCTTCCCTTTGACCATGTAGCATAGTTGTTTATGGATTGTTTCTTTTTGTTGATTGTGTGTGTGTGCGTGCGTGTGTGCGCCTGCCTGCATGCGTGCGTGCGTGTGTGTGTGTGTGTGTTGCATGCTGGGATGTTGGGGTGTGAGGAGGTGGCTGTGGTGAGAAGGCCTGTATTTCCTTTTTGTTTGGGTATAATTTTGTTTTGTATGCTTTCTTCTTTCCAACTTTTCAGTTTCCTTGTTTATTCTTAATTTTTTTATACCGAATTAGCGGTTAGACTTTGGAGGGGGAGGGGGGGAGTTTGGTTCGGTCTTAACGTTATGGCAGCTGCGATGGCTGCCTTACCAGCTGGGGAGCGGTGGATGGTGTTAGAGTTAAGGAGGTGTTGCTGGCCGTTGGTGAACAGGTAGTTGCGGAACATATTCACTCGGTGTCTAGAATGAACAAAGCAGTTGTTGTGTTTATGATGAAAGCCGCCTTGGTAGGTACGCTGATTGCTAGTGGGGGGGGGGTCGGCGTCCCAGGGTGTTTCACTTGGCGGTGGGGAGCGGGGCCTGGGTAAGAAAAAGGTGAAGGTCAGTACGGTGTTGGGTCGGGGAGAAGAGGAGGTAGGAGAATCAGGTGAAGGGGAGTGTGAGATGTCCTCTGACTGCTCCCTGAGTTCGATGCTATCAGCCAGTCAAGTTGCAGGCCCTTCCTACACGGTAAGGGAGCTATCAGATTTTTTGACAGATACTAAGGGCAAGAAGAAGGTAGTTCTGGAGTCCCATTTTCCTGACTCTGTGATGTTTGTGAGGTCAGTGCAGAAGACTATGAGGACTGAGGGCCTGGGTGTCCTCTCACCTAAGAAACGCTTCAGGTTGAAGAAATGGGTCACAACGGTGCGTAAGGGCTTGCCATCTGATACAGCTTAAATGGCTTGGTTTCTTCCAACGTAATGTTTTTTTGGTTCTCACTGCCTGGGTTTGTTCTTGCTTATCTTCCTTCCTTTTTTCATGTTGGCTCTGCGGGTTGGCTCTCTTAATATAAATGGTACCAGAGACTGGGGAAAGAGGGGTCTGTTGGGGGAATATGTCAAACAAAAACATATGGATGTCCTGTTTTTCAGGAGACCCACTCTGATGTTGTAAATGAGGTGGATTGGGGGCTCTGGTGGAAGGGGGCACAGGTGCTGAGCCATGGTACGAACAGTAGTGCAGGCGTGGTAGAATTTTTCTCCCTTGTGCGTCAATATAACGTTGTCAAAGTAAGTGTGTGGCGGCAGGTTGTTGGTTGTCAAAGCAGAGATTGAGAATGTGTTGTTTGTTTTTATAAATGTGTATGCACCTTGTACCGGGTGGGAGCGAGCCGTGTTTTTTGGGCGCTTGCGCAAAGAGCCGGGAGCCGGCACTGATAGATCAGGCTGAGGTGCTGGTTTTAGGGGGAGATTGGAACTGCACGATTGATTTTTACCACGGATCAGAATAGTGAGGAGCCACATCCAGTCTGCAGGGTTGCTGAATGATGTATTGATTCAGTATGACTTCGGGATGTTTGGAGAACTCTGCATCCAACCACTAGACAGTATCCCTGGGTGAAGGTAGTTGGGTGGAGGGTTAGTGCCTCTCGTCTGGATCATATTTATATGTTCAGGCACCAGAGCAATAGGCTGGTGTTGGCATCCATACTCCCAGTTGGGTTTTCTGACCATGTTACCATGGCTCATCTCTCTGTTGCACCGGAGCTCCAGCATGCGTTCTATTCGAAATTCAATGTAAAGCTCTTACAACATGCTGCTTTTTGTTCTAGTTTTCTTACATTTTGGGGGAGTTGGAGGCAGCAGAAGGATGACTGAGTCTCTTAGTCTCTGGTGGGATGTTGGGAAGGCACAGGTTTGGCTTTTTTGTCAGCAATTTAATGCCTTTTCCTCCACTGAATCTAGGAGAGTGTTGGGGAAGCTTGAACAGAATATAAGTAAGGCGGAGGCTGAGTTGCTGGGGCAAAACGGAGTGGGGCTTGTTTCAAACCTGCCAGAATTATGTAGGGATCTGGGTGCGTTTTTTCAGTTGAAAGCAAAGGGGGCACTTGTAAGAGCTAGGTTCTCCATGTTGAATGAGATGGCTACTCCCAGCTCCTTTTATGGCTTGAAGAAACAGAGTAGAGAAGGGAAGCATATGTACTGTTTACGTATGGCTGATGGTCGGGTGTCTTCTGTTGTGGGGGTGAGGCGGGAGCGTGCTGTGGAGTCTGATTTATATAGGTCCGAAATGTGTAATCCTGCATGTTCCCAAGAATTGCTTATGGACCTTCCCACACTGTCGCAGTCCCAGAGGAATGACATGGATGTTCCAATGACACTGGGTGAACTCGAGGCCGCTGTCACCCAGATGAACTCCTGCCGTGCTCCAGGAATGGATGGATTGCCAATTGAATTTAATAAGACATTCTGGGGCCTCATTGGTCAAGATTTATGTTTTGTTTTACATGTGTGTCAGGGTTGAGGAGTTGCCTTTGACCTGCCGTAGGGCCGTTTTGACTTTACTCCTGAAGAAAGGGGACTTGAGCGACCTAAAGAACTGGCGACCTGTAGCCTTGCTCTGTGCGGACTATAAGGTCCTTGCCAATCGGTTAAAATCACCACTGGACTCCGTTGTACATGTGGACCAAACTTACTGTGTGCCAGGACACACTATCACTGACAATCTGTTTTTGATCAGGGATATGTTGGATTTGTCGGAATGTTTTGAAGGTGGCTTTTGGACTGGTATCTTAGGACCTGGAAAAGGCATTTGACAGCGTGGATCATATATATTTGTTTAGGGTGTTGTCTGCTTTTGGGTTTTGGGAGCGTGTTTTGTCCTGGGTCAAAATGTTGTATGCTGGGGCTTCTTGTCTGGTGAAGGTATTAGGGGGACTCAGTAGGCCGGTCCAGATGAGGAGGGGCATACGTCAGGGTTGTCCTCTATCTGGGCAGTTATACACCCTTGCTTTTGAGACCTTTTTGTGTCTGATACGCAGGAGACTGCAGGGGGTGGCCTTGCCAGGTATGGGGCTGAGGGCAGTTTTAGCAGTATCTGCCTACGCTGATGATGTCTCAGTCCTGTTGAAGGATGACCAGGACGTCCTGGCTTGGAAGTCGTGTTTAAGGGGGCATCATCTGCTAGGTTGAACTGGGGCAAGAGTGGGGCATTGCTGTGTGGGGCATGGGGGGACAGGGTGCCTCCTGGGCTGCCTGGAGGTTGGAATGGGGCAATGAGGGGCTTAAGATTTTTGGGGTCTATCTGGGATCACAGTGTTGGGTCATGAAGAACTGGAAGGGGGTGGCTCAGGCAGTGGTGTCTAGGCTGACAAATTGGAGGTGGCTCATCTCCCAGGTGTCATACCGAGGACGGGTGCTGATCATCATCAGCAACTTGGTTGCGTCCTACCTGTGGCATCAACTTGCTGTTCTTGACCCCCCTGCCGGGCTGCTGGCGCACTTACAGTGTCGGATGGTGGACTTCTTCGGGTCTGGACATAACTGAGGGCGGCCGTGTTGTTTTTACCGGTCCGGGAGGGTGGACAGGGCCTGGTGGACCTTGAGAGCATGATGGCAGTCTTTCGTCTTAAAGCTGCACAGATGCTATAGTATCACCCAGGTGTCAGTTGGAGAGGACCGACTTAAGCATTGCTGAGGAGGGCTGGTGGTCTGGGGCTGGATCTGCAGCTCTTCCTCATAAAACTGCTGGGGCTGAAGCTGGCCGGGTCTCAGACTTCTATTCTGTAGTTCTGAAGGCCTGGAGATTGCTGGAGTTTGTGCGTGAGGAGGGAGTGACACCTGGACCTTCGGTGTGGAAGGAGCCCATTTTTCATAGCCCACTGATCCTTGTGGCTTCTGTCCATTCTGCAACCCTGCTCGGACGGTTGATGGCAGCAGGTATCAGGACACTGGCGGATTTACGGCAGCCCGGGGATGGAGGCTGGATGACCCCGCAAGAGCTGGCGCGGCAGTCTGGGATTGCATCACACCGGCTGTTGGAGAAGTTCATGGCTGAGGTACAGGATGCGCTGACGGAACCGGTTAGAGGAGTCTTCATATGTGCACAAGGGGATGGGCCACCACCGTTTCCGCCACTGCAGGTCACGGCAGAGACTGGGGACTGGCAGGGGGGTCAGGGGGACATATTGTCTTTTGGTTCTCCAGATTTTGCAGAGGTGGATAGCAAGATCTTGTACTCCCTCTGTGTGAAGGTCAGGCACCTTAGGGAGTTGGAGGGTGTTAGGGGTCACCAATGGCAGGGGGTTCTGGACTCTGATGGCATGGCTGGGTAAAGGTGGAGGGTGATCTATAAACTCCCAGCCCCTAAACGGTCGGGGGACCTTTTTGTATGATGGTTGGGATGGTCCAACATGTGTTCTCTGTATGTTCTAGGTTGATGCCGTTGATGTCATTGTTGGAATCTGTGTGTGTGAAATCGGGGGTGCTTTTTTGTTTGGAGGTGTTTGTGATGGGACCCCGGTATTCGAGGGAAGAGAAGAACAAATGCGTTTTGTTGAATTTTTTGTTTGCCCCAGTGAAGTTGTCTGTTTGGTTGACGAGGAACCGGTTCAGAGGGTTAGGGGTAACGAACCCGGTGTTGTTATTTAGGGGGATGGTCTCTGCGTGCCTTAGGGTTGAGTTTGAATTTTACAAACGTATTGACAGTGTTGAATTATTTGAGGAGGTTTGGGGACTTACGGGAGCTGTCTGTGTGGTTGGTCAAGGGGGCTTTGATTTGTAGTGTAAGATGTTTGTGTTGAAGGTGTAGCAGCACACCATGTGTTTTTATGGGGGTTGGGCTGTGTGTGTGCTGGGGGTGAGTGGGTAATATAGATGTCTTATTAAAGAAAGATAAATAATTTTTAAAAAATCATTTGTGTTTGTGTGTAGCTGGGAGGTGGGTGGTGGCACCAATCGGCAAAGAGACACAGCGGATTAGGTGCGGATTGGAGTGTACAGTCAGCACATTGCCATTGGTCTAGTGTTCACAGCCAGGGGCA
Organism: Esox niger; assembly: GCA_016801105.1. Classification (NCBI taxonomy): domain Eukaryota; kingdom Metazoa; phylum Chordata; class Actinopteri; order Esociformes; family Esocidae; genus Esox; species Esox niger. Next base: position 21,254 of record JACXGJ010005815.1, on the reverse strand, counting down.
CAGCATGGGGGACATTTCTGATCTCAGTAGCAGGGTATGAATATTCACTTGTAAATACACACACATATCCTTTGCTGCCTCTGCGATTAAGCAAATAGACAGAAAATGCATTCTGTAATGTGTGTGCATGTTTGTGTGTGAGAGAGAATCCCTACAGAATGTTGGCTTTATTTCTTAAGACAGAAAGAGGCCTTAATATGTTAAAAGACACCCACATTATAAAGAATTTAAACAATTCTCAATGTCTATATTGGATGCCTATATTGATGTAAAATAGTCAGATGATATAGTCAGTTGTTCTGCAATGTAGAGTCCACACACTAAGCTGATGTATAAAAGTGAGACTGCCAAAAATTAAGTCAAGCCTGGGTAGCCTACTTCCAACATCTTCTATTGTCACCTGCACAACTGGAAAACATATTACCATTAAAGTCAAACCAATTAAAATAATGAATTACAGATTTTGTTTGTTTTAAATGGTTAAAAAAATATATGAATGTGTTTGTATTGAAAGTCATATAATACAAAAGAAAGATTAACAAAAGAATATGAAGATGGATTATTACTTTAAACCAGGGGTGGGTAGAGTACTGAAAATCTGTACACAAATAAAAGTACTGTTAGTTTTCCTAAAATGTACTGAAGAGAAAGTTGGAGTACCACCTGAAAAAACGAATCCAGTAAGAGTAAAAGAGTGCTTGGTCAAGAAATGTTGTTACATATTTTGTTCAAGGCATTAATGCCATAGTATCAACGAGGAAAAAATATTTAACTACAAACGCAAACCTCATTTTTAATGTTTGAATAGGCATTTGTTTTCCAGAGTCAGCCTACAGTTATACAGAATAGAAAACAAAATATATTGCAAAAATAAATAATACTGTGTTTATATTATTTCTCTGTGTCGCAAATAAGACTTTCTAGTTAAGAATACTAAATTATCATTAGGATATACTGCATTTCGTTGTACTGTACTTGTTCAATAACAAAAAGTTTAATAAAAACTGGCTAAGTAGCACGAGCTGATTCGTTAACCTTACCTCTATGTGCTTGCGGAGGTATGATGATGAGTTTTTGAAAGCTGAGATGGTTGCGTCTTTGGGAATAAAGACAAGATTTCGTGATGACAATGTTGCCTATTTTAAATTTAATCTAAGCATGTCGTGCAACTGTGGCCAGGGATTGGAATTTCCCTCGTCAATGTCCTCCAATTGACCACTTTCCATGTCAGTAGCGCAGTCTGTCATTTAATTAGCTATGTCCGTTCTCGCACTCCGATGCAGATTTAAAGGAGCGTGAGGAAACACGCCAACCCAACCTCAAATCAAATCACAAAACATATATATATGTTTTTGACCAACTAAAGACATAAATGTTGCAAAAGTGTAGGTGAAATGCAATGGAGTAAAGAGTATGATTTATTTAATATTATTAAAAAAATTATATTTGAGTAAGAGTAAAGAGTACAGCCCCGAGAAAGTGACTAGAAAAGTACTCGGTCCTCTGAAACTGTACTCTTTTACTCATGTGCTTTACTTGAAAAATTACACAACCCTTAATTTATTCAAAGATAAATCCATCTGAATATATGCATCAATAGCCGCCCATACATAAACATGCTACATTTCAAAGAATTAATAAATTGATAGATCCATGGGTTTGTAGCCTCTCTTTAAGTAAAACATTGCAGTGTATTATTGAATGCATTTTCTTTGTGAATTCGATTAGCAGAGTAAAATGATGATCAAAGGATGATTTTTAGTAGACCACACTGTCACGGTGCTTACCACAATCATGCCTCCCTCCAGGGAAGCTCGATTACATTGCTCCCTGTTGTCGGCTGTTCATCACACCACCTATTTGCCACCATTGTTCATTCTTCCAGCTACTAGCACCAGATTCACGGAACAACACGGACTGTCCATTGTTACACCCACCTGTTCCTCATCACATCACCCCTGATTTCCCATCATTACGCAAACTGGATCCTCATTACTATAGCCTTTAACTGCCCATGTATTTGTCAGAATCTTTGTGGAATATTATCTGCTACTTGTCTGTGTGTGTTTGTGGTTTTTCAAGCCTAGTGCGCTTGATCTTTTTTTTATCAGTTCTAGCTGCTTTGCCCTTCATTATTTGTATTACGCATTATGATTTTCAGCTTAGTAATCCCTTGTTTCATGGTTCATCCCGCACCTGGTCGCCTTGTTAACCACACTGACATGAAAATTCAAATTCGATTTGCAGAGTGAAAAGAATATCAAAGGATGACGTACAGTAGTGTCTGGCAGTGGCAATTGCAGTCGCCATTGGTTCATTTCTTTTATTTTTGCGAGGAGGGTCAGGCATTGGGTTTGGCGACTCATTATCAGAAACGGTTAAAGACCTGACATTTGACACGTCGATTTCGGGATACTTTTCTGATTCTTCATCTGAATCCATCTCATCTAAGGCAGTGGAACTTTGGGTTCGGTTTGCCATTGTGAATTAAATGTTGTAAATTTAGTGGTCTGACTTGCTGACCTAGTTCAGATTATATACAGTTTCTACTCTCCATTACACTTGCTTCGTCACTTGCTTCAGTATATCTGGGTGTGTCTGGGTTGATCTGGGGGTTATCGCCCATTCATCCATTTCCGTCATTGCAATTTCAATGATATTCATTAATTAGATTCAACTTTTTCATTGAATAAATAAAAGTACAGTCTAATGAAATGCTGTTAGCATCCAACCAGAAGTCCAAATAGAAGAGTGCACATATTTTACAAGTGAGTAAATTAAGAATAATGTATATTAGTGGGATATATAAATTTGCTAATTTAAGGTGCAAGGTGGCATGTGCAACTGAAATGCAGAGGTAGAGGCAATGATGTTCCCAAGGTAGACATGTACACGCAACAGCTGAAAAAGAATGGGCACAATTTCAAAGAATGATTTAGAAAAACAGTCATATGTAATACATTTGTTGAATTGGTAACTAGTGATTGTTGTTATTTAGTTTTTTGAATAATGATTTTGCCTAATACATTTGTAGAATCTTAATCTTCAGTAAAACAATATGATAAATATGATAAATAAAAATTAACATGTCATTTTGATATGGTTTAGAGCATGTCTTTGGCAAAATTTATGATTGGCTCTGTAATTTCTATAAGTCTGTTATTTTCTTTGAGTGCACGTTTCATGTCATTTGCGAATGTCTCCGATCTGCTTTTTCAAGAGGGATGATCTGCTTTTGTTAATGTTTATAGTCTGTAGGCAATGTTTTTCTAAAGCCTAAAGGATTATTTTGTTATGCTTTTTATAGACTTTTACTATAGACTAGACTAATGAATCAAAAATGACCTGTTGTTGATCAATTCATCATATTTTGGTATGACTGCATATTTAAAGTCAAAGTACATCTTTGTTAATATGCACACTAAAGTTGGAAATCCCTCAACCTGGTCATAAAACTGATTATTGTTTGGCTGGTCTGGGCTGGGTTCACAAAGTATTTTTGGTTTCGTCGAGAGACTTCTTTGCCACACATTTTTCTTGGTCCCTATGGCACTGTCTTGTGTTGAAACATGTTTGTTGTGATGCTGCTTGCTGCTCTAACCACCGTTTTATGGGTTTCACATAGCCCTACGTTAGTTTGTGAAACTTTTGGAACCTGAAATATTCCCATACAACCAAATTTATTTTTCAGCAACAAGTCATGCCTTGTCTCTATCACATTGTCCTCTGGGTTTATTTTCTTTGTCGATCCTTTTCCTCTCCCTAACAGCAACCCCTATTCCGCACTACTCATTCACTGTACGCTCTACACTGCATCATCAATGATTCTAACTGGTTAGAATTAGGGCCTGCCGATGGACCGGGGGACCTAATTAAATAGTGTAGTGGTTAGAGAAGCGGACCAGCAAGTGATATGTCCCGCGACTGAATCTCCTCGCAGTCGAAACAAAGTATTGGATTTGTTCCGGATAGACAAAGACTTTGCTGGCTAGGACCTTAACTATCTAGATTATAGTAAGCCTCAACAAAAACTGTTTATGGTTATACAGTATTGCAAATATTTCTTAGGGATAGTACGCATCCGTCCATGCTTTTTGGGTCAGGATAGACAAGTTTGTCGGCTACATAGTTTCAGTGGCTGTGTTTTATAAAGGTCTACACTAAAATAGTTGGTTTTGCGACTGTTTCTTGTAGATTTGAGGTATGCATCTGTGCATGCTTTTCGGGTTAATAAAACCCCTTGGGCAGTAAATGTGTTGGGCTTCCACGATTCTCACGTCTTTTCACTTGAGAAATTCAGTTATCGTCCCCTCTAGTTATTGTATTAAAGTCATTCACGAATGACAGAAAAAAAAATGTTTTGTGCCATGAAATTAAATAGCTTTGGCAGAGAAACGTTCATATTCACTCTCCCTTGCAATTGCTCAATTCTATAGCAATTGCTCAATTACTATTCCTATGAAGTTAGTACATACTGGCAAAGCCTATTACTGGCTAATAAGCTGTTAAAATGGCCTGTGACAAACGCCATAGTTCATAGATTCTATTAATGTTGGAGGTAGACTTAATAAGAGTCAATTTATCATAATGCTCGATGGTGTCTAGCGACTTGTGAAGTATGTAATGCTGTGCCATAGTGGTTAAAGATTGAGTCTCTCACTTGGGAGACCAGAGTAAAATTTTTATTGCGGGCCTCAATAAAACTGTTTGGTTATATTGCTTAAAAAAAATTTGTGGATCCAAGTTAGCATCTGGGCATGCTTTTTGGGTCAAGATGTGTCAAACTTAGCTGGCTACAACATTTAGTAGCTACATTATAGTAAGCCTCAAGAAAAACAGTTTACAGTTATATTACGACTTTTTCTGCCATGGAAAGGTTCATCTTTACACTTGCTAGCAATTACTAAATTCTTATGACTATTCCTAGGATGTTTGTAGATACTAATAAGCCTATTACTGGCTAATTAGCTCTTAAAACTGACAGTGGCAAAAGCCATACAGTTCATTGACAATATATCTGGTGAATGTAAACTCAATACGAAACATTAGTCTAACACAATGCTTAATGTTGTCTAGCCATTGGCCAAACATTCAGCACCGTGGCATAGTGGTTATAGATCGTGCCTCTCATGTGGGAGTCTCGAGTTTGAATCCAGTGAGGGCACCAATATTTATTCATTTCACTTGCGGGAGAAATGGAGACCGAATGTACAGCAAGGGAGAAAGAAAAATATGATTTATTTAAGTGATTGAGGAAAATGTCAGCTAAGATAAATATGGAGAAAGCAAAACAGACAAGAGAAGGGAGAGGTTTAGAATAAATTGATTACTCCTGAAAAGTCTGTTTCAGTTCCACAGCCATTGCAGCTGTCAAGACTTTCAAGGTCAGGATATTAAGGTAGAAATTGATCTGAAAAGTAAAGTGACTTTTTCAGGCTATGTGAAAAAGGACAGCTGTTATCCAGAAAAAACTGAGATGGACTGGATAGAGAAAATCTCAAACTACCGAACAATGAAAGATGATCTGATAAATTTAGGAAATGATGTATATGTTTAGCTAAGAATAAATACCCTTTATCAAAAGTGAACAAGTTAACAAAATCAGGCAAAGTCTCCTTTGTCGTATTTTTCGTTTCATAATGGGCCAAATGTTTTCAGTGGGTGACATGTCTACAGTGTATGCAGGTGAGTCTTTCCTAAGGTTGTGCAGCTGTACTCCTATATCAAGCAAGAATGGGAATACATTTAACATTCAAAACTACAGCAATTGGTCTCCTCAGTTACCAAATGCTTACATAGTATTGTTAAAAGAAGAGATGAATCAACACAGTGGTAAACATGCCCCTGTCCCAACTTTTTTGAAATGTTGCTGAGATCAAATTCAAATTGGGCATGTAGTTTTCAAAAAACAGTAACATTACACAGTTTCAACGTTTTGGTATGTTGTCTGTACTATTTTGTTAGTTGCTGCCCTACTAGGTTATTAGTGTTGATAACAAAGACTACTGGACAGCTAAAGGAAAAATGGGATGGGGTATGATGGTGAGGGAAATGCCCTTTCCCACTGACCACAACCCCTCAGTACACACACACACACACACACACACACACTAAGAATGCTCCAAACCCACATAAATACAGTTGGTAGAGGCCTGTCATTGTAAAGGGCTGACAGTTGTGGAAAATAAACTGGGGAATGACAAACTCGCCCCTTTTCCATATACATGCATCCAAAACCCAACACACACACACACACACACACACACACACAATGTAGCCTGCATACTCATCCAGTAGCCTTCCCATCATCTCCAGGCAAGCCACTGTTATCTTTGACCTTACTTCAGAGGGGCTTGCAACACATGCAATGTTGCTATAATGGCACTATCCTTTCATCTTTGCCTGCCCTCATCCATTAGCCATTAGGGTCCTATTTTTAACCCTGAGTTAGAGAAGAACCATTCATCAAAAAGAATTATGTTTGACTGTGCTTCCTACTTTCTTATTTTCCTAATGTTATAATTTGCTTAGTGTAATGGGTAGACTGTCTGATGAAGAGAGCTCTTGGCTCAGTTATGAGGCTGCTAGTGAAGAATGTTTAACCGCGGAGGTGGATTTGCCTCCTGTTCCAGACAATGTGATGTCGTCATATTCTCCTATAAATAGCTCTGTGTGTGTTACTGATAGAGACTTACTTTTTTACTGTGTCAGAATCCACCAGTGTGTTCTGAATCCACCAGTATAAACCATGTATGTATTTAATTAGAGCTTGTGGAATGGTTTTCACTGAAGTATGTTCCCATCTTTGCCCTTAAGCAATTTCTACAAAGTTAAAATATGGAATTATTTTCAGATAGTCACACTCATTTATCAATTAGAAACAATAATGCATTAAAAAGAATAAGAGTTCATTGATGTGGTGCATAGAAAGGCATTGTAAAGCATTATTTAACATAGCTACATAGACATTCAGTCTACTTTTGAAAAGACAACTTTAGGTTCAGATAAAGTGGGAATAATGTGTATTTGATACACTGCAGATTTTTCAGGTTTTCCTACTTACAAAGCATGTACAGGTCTGTTTTTATCATAGGTACACATCAACTGTGAGAAACACATCAACTGTGAAAAACTAAAATCCCAAAAAATCACATTGTATGATTTTTAAATAATCAATTTGCATTTTATTGCATAACATAAGTATTTGATACATATGAAAAGCATAACTTAATATTTGTTACAGAAACCTCTGTTTTTGCAATTACAGAGATCATACGTTTCCTGTAGTTCTTGACCAGGTTTGCACACACTGCAGCAGAGATTTTGGCCCACAGACCTTCTCCAGATCCTTCAGGTTTCGGGGCTGTCGCAGGGCAATACGAACTTTCAGCTCCCTCCAAAGATTTTCTATTGGGTTCAGTTCTGTTGACTGGCTAGGCCACTCCAGGACCTTGAGATGCTTCTTACGCAGCCCCTCCTTAGATGCCCTGGCGGTTTTGGGTCGTTGTCATGCTGGAAGACCCAGTCACGACCCATCTTCAATGCTCTTACTGAGGGAAGGAGGTTGTTGGCCAAGTTCTCACGATACATGGCCCCATCCATTTCCCCCTCAATACTGTGCAGTTGTCCTGTCCCCTTTTCAGAAAAGCATCCCCCAAAGCATGATGTTTCCACCTCCATGCTTCACGGTTGGGATGGTGTTCTTGGGGTTGTACTCATCCTTCATCTTCCTCCAACCACGGTGAGTGGAGTTTAGACCAAAAAGCTCTATTTTTGTCTCATCAGACCACATGAACTTTTCCCATTCCTCGTCTGGATCATCCAGATGGTCATTGGCAAACTTCCGACAGGCCTGGACATGCGCTGGCTTGAGCAGGGGTACCTTGCTTGTGCTGCAGGATTTTGATCCATGACGGCATAGTGTGTTGCTAATGGTTTACTTTGAGGCTGTGGTCCCAGCTCTCTTCAGGTCATTGACCAGGTCCTGCCGTGTAGTTCTGGGCTGATCCCTCACCTTGCCCCTCGAGGTGAGATCTTGCATGGAGCCCCAGACCGAGGGAGAATGACCGTCATCTTGAACTTCTTCCATTTTCTGTTACCTGCGCCAACAGTAGTTGCCTTCTAACCAAGCTGTTGCCTATTGTCCTGTAGCCCATCCCAGGCTTGTGCAGGTCTACAATTTTATCCTTAATGTCCGTCCTTACACAGCTCTCTGGTCTTGGCTCTCTGATTTCTCCAAACCTTTTAGTCTGATCAAAACACTATTCCCCAAGCTCATGGCAATTCAGTACATTAATGTATTTTAATGGTTGATTCGTAAGAGCACGACAGATAGGGAAAAGAAAATGGAAAGTCTCTACTATTGACACATGGAGCTATGATCACATCATGCTGTCTCGTGGTTGAAACAATGGAACTCTTTAGGTATTAACTGCAAACTTTGCAGTTAGGGGGTGTCTGGAACAGTATTTCATGAGAAGCACACACTTTCACAACACACAGATTGTGAACTGTTGCTCACTGGGACAGTGATTGAGTGCTGGGTGGTGATTAGAGAACAGTTATAATAAAAATCTGAGATGAGCAGGCAAGAAGAATCCTGCAAATGGTATTCTACAACCTGAGTGTGTTTGTGTGCACTTATGTGCCCTTCCTTGTCCACATAAATGGGCAAAGATAAATAGCAATGTATTTTAAAATAAGATACACTTATAATGAAGGTATTTTGTATGAAAATAATCTGTGGTATTTTCGTTTTTTAATTACTTAAAAGGGAGAATGAAATCGCTTCAGAAACTTCTTTCATCTATTGGCCTATTTGAGCTGTACATTCATCTATACACTGACTCAGTTGATTAAGTAGACAATGTTTCTACAACAGCTTTTCTGTGCATAACGAGTCATGTGATACAATTGACATATGCAACCAGTTAACAGATCACATATCCCTGTGATCACCCAGATGGTTATTTTAAAAGTAACCAACAGTTTTGTGTTTAACTAATAATAGATTGCTAATGATTCAATTGTATTCTAATTAAGTTACTTGGTGGCTGGTTATGGAGGTCCTACTTTGGATCAGCAACACTGAATCAGTAACAAACAACTGATGCATAAGAAGACAACTGATGACACCTTTATTCATAGCAACTAGTTTCTAAGTAATTAATCATTTGATAGATAATCATAAATATAATAAATTGTCAGGCAGTCATACATGCAATGGTATGTAAAATCATGATCCTACTAAACAGCTGCTTCAATTAATTTAGCAATCACTTATCTATTCATCATCATTGGACACCTATTTGGAAGTTGAAAACAATCATATTGGCACTGTCAACAATGATTAAATTATATTTAATTTTAAATGTAGCCATAGACATAATCAGAAAGTAGCAACAGAACTTGTAGGAGTATTAACCCATCTCCAACCACTGAATCTATTGAGAGCCTCAGAAATTTGGTAATGGAGGACACATATACATTAACCGTTTAGTAAGAACATTTGCTTAAACTCAAATAAAGATTTTCTCTTCTGATCTTAACAGGTCAGGACAAATAACTGAGTAGGCACCAATCCGAGGAAGCATTTTCTTGTCATGATGTAGACGTCTCAAAGTATTTTACAGTAGAATACAAAACCGTAAAATATTTTGATAGAAAATATGAAGCCATTTTCATCAACCATGTCAAATACTAATTACAAAATCCAATTTTGTATTTGAAATACATATTATAAATACATGTATACTGCCCATCCCTGCCTGTCTAAGCCTGTGTGTTTTTGTCCATGTTTTGGTATCATTTGGGCTAGACATGTGTCCCTGTGGATCACCGCACCAGGCTTGGCTTGACATGAGATGGGCAAATTAGTAGTGGGGGATAAGAGCAAAGACAGACCAATATCAGGGAAGATGAAGTATTGGCATCTTTCTTGCCAACCATTGTAACCGTGACAACTGTAACCACTGTGGCCATGCCTTTAGAGGTTTTTGAGGGGTTCCATATGTGGCAGTTTTAGAGAAGGGGGAGTACTGGATAGAGAGAGATTAAAGAGAAAAAGCGATTCTGGAGCGAGAGCATAAAACGTATAGAAAACATAAGACTGACATATAGGCACAACCTTTTCCTACTTGCTACTACAATAGTTACCAATGGAAAATTATAAAAATCGAATAAATACCAAGACTTCCATCAACGTCATGTGTTTGCATGTGTACAGTGGATATAAAAGGTCTACACACCCCTGTTAAAATGCCAGGTTATTGTGATGTAAAAAAATTTGACATAGAGAAATCATGTCAGATCTTTTTCCACTTAATGTGAACAATTCAGTTGTAAAACAAACTGAATTCTTCAAAGGGGAAAATTTAAAAATAAAAACCTTATTTTTGTGCACAGGAGATGTCCTCGCTATCTGACATTTGGAGCACTTTTGCAATGAAGAGTGGGCAAATATTGCCACGTCAAGATGTGCCGTGCTAATTGACTCCTACCCCAAAAGAATGAGTGCTGTAATAGAATCAAAAGGTGCTTCGACAAAGTATTAATTCAAGCGTGAGCAACAGGTTGTGAGTTAAAAATTTTTTAAAAAATCCTCCACAAAGATTTCAGTTTGTTTTTCAATTGAATTGTTCACATTATAGGTCACGCAAGGTGGAAAAAGTTCGGACATTATTTATATTTGTCCGAAAACATTTTACCTCACAATAACATGGCTTTATAACAGGGGTGTGTAGACTTTTTTTAATCCACTGTATAATCATCAAATAAGGATAGTTGTCCCTTGCGAGTTATGGCGGTGAGATTATAACAAAGCAATGCAAACTTATTTATTTTCAAATTCAGTGGAATGTATTGTTTTTTTATGAGTTGGGTTCGGCTGTTCAAAACAGAGATTGGACTATCTGGCAATCATAAAATATATTGGCATTAGTTTCAGTGATGATTCTGACCGCATTACCATAAGCAAATGCAAAAGAGTCATGGGAACACAAAGATTTCTAGAAAAAATTATTAAGACAGCTGCATGTAACGCAAGATTTGAATTGCAGTCTATTTGAATTGTGGTCTTTGATTTGCCGACAATGTAGGCCTACAGGGCTACCGTTTTGGAAAAGTTCATTTTCAGTTTCGCTAGCAATTGCTCAAGTCTTAGGAATATTCCTGGGAAGATAGATGCTGGTAAGCATATTACTGGCTGTTTTTGTTTTATTTTTCATTTGTGAATAACATTGATACTGTAAGTATCAGTATACAACGCTCAGCCATAACATTATGACCACCTGCCTAATATTGTGTACTGTAGGCCCCCCTTTTGCAAACAAAACAGCCCTGACCAATTGAGGTATGGACTTAACTTGACCTCTGAAGTTGTGCTGTGGTGTCTGGAAACTAAAAGATATTAGCAGCAGATAGTTTAAGTCCTCTAAGTTGCATGGTGGGGCTTCTATGGGTCAGACTTGTTTGCCCAGCACATCCCACAGATGCTTGATTTTATTGTAGTCTATTTCGACATTGGACAGGGGTCAGCATGGGCACCCTGACTGGTCTGTGGCTGCGCAGCCTCATATGCACCAAACTATGTTGCACCGTGATTTCTGTCACCTTTCCATCTGTACCAGCAGTAACTATTTCAGCAATTTGAGCTACTGTAGCTCGTCTGTTGGATCGGAACACATGAGCCTGTCTTTGCTCCCCACATGCATCAATGAGTCATGGCTGCCCATGACCCGCTTTTTCTTCCTTAGACCACTGTTGATAGGTACTGACCACTGCAGAACAGGAACACCCGACAAGGGCTGCAGTTTTGGAGATTGCTCTGAACCATTCATCTAGCCATCACTATTTGGCCCTTGTTAAAGTCGCTCAGATCATAACGCTTTTAACACATCAACTTTGAGGACAGAATGTTCACTTGCTGCCAAAATATATCCCATGCACTGACTGGTGCCACGATTACAGGATTATCTGTGTTTTGCATTTCACCTGTGAGTGGTAATAATATTATGGCTGATTGGTGTAGGTGCAGATATCTGACTCTCTCATCAAGTGAAAAGATGAGAGAATTGTGGAAACCCCTCTTTCTGTGCATGGGGTTGTGGTCTGTATTACCTCAAATAACATGAATGGATGCTTACTTCGAATATTCACCAGAAATAACAATAAACAGTTTTATTTTAGGCTTACTATAACGTAACTATTGATGGTTGTGGCCGCTAACCACTACGATATTTTACAAAAGGTAGCCAGTTAGTCACTCACAAGGGACATTTGCTTTTCTTGGCAGGCTCAGCTTACGCATTCTGGCAAAAAATACTCAATGCTTTACTGAAGGGATGACAAAGATATTGGGTGGTGGGAATGATTTCGGAAGTAGGAAGATCTATTTGTGACATACTTAAGAACTCGGGATAAGGAAGGAGATTGTCAAGCTTGAAGGATGGAAGAAGAGCAACATTGGAATGACAGGGAAAAGAAACCTATAAATGTGGGAAAAGACATTGTATCTGTATGGGAAAAGTGTCTAGGATTAGTATCTCTTATATTTGCGTACATACACCCATGTCTGCAAGTGAGGTGGTCCAGTTTCCTTCTATGTTCTCTACAATTTTGTATTTGGCAGGGTATTATTTTCTTAGTTACTTAACACACCCATACTCTGCTGTCCACTTGGGAGGTCCAGCCCTAATTAGCTGTCAAAGCTTTGACATCATTCACAAGATGTGACCATCCCTCATGGGGGGCTTGGGTTATTGACTGTGTCTTTTGGCCCCATATTACAATAATCTAACTTTCAAGGTCCTGCGGGTGTCAGTGGGGGGGTTAGTGGGCGCCCATGGTATATATTGGCTGTAGAGTGATTCTCTCCAATACATTAACTTATAGTAAATCAGTTAACTGCTTGGGAAAGAAAACAGGCTGTAGATGAAAATACAGCTTTTTTCAATATAGAAACAGGAAATAATACGATAGTCAATGTCTTAGTAAACTTTCTAAGGTAGTGTGGTATTGTGGGATGGGTTTTTCTCCCCTAGAGGACCAACGGTCGACTTCTGGCCATGTTGATTTTTTTTGTATGTGTGTGTTTCTCTCTCTCTCTCTCTCCCTCTCACTCTCACTCTCAATCTCTCTCTCACTCTCTCTCACACACACTCACACACTCACACATTAAAAAGTGTGGACAGAGCTGTTTGTGGTCTGTTTTGACTTGGATAAGGATAAAAACACAGCAATCAATGTTTGCCTCTCTCCCTGTCTCTCTTGTTATTAAGGTTTTCAATTTGCCTTTGAAAATTTAGCAAACTTTCTTATCCAGAGAGGTATTTTGTCAGTCTTCACTCGCTCACTGAATATCTTACTCTTACACAGACACACCCACACACACCTTATACAAACACAGACACAAGCACACAACGCCAGATTAATTCTTATCTCTTTCTGACTGTGTTCTGTGTCATTACAGTTATTCTAACGGACCATGCCTGGCTGACAGTGCATTTGGGAAAGGCATGATTCCTATTAAGATGAGCACCTGGAGAGTTTTTCATCAATTTACCAGCCATTTGGTCTGTTTATTTAGGCAATGACCTTGCATTTGTGCATATTTGTTTTAATGCACCTCCATGCTTTTGTGTGTTTTTGTATCGAACCCTGTCATTTTATAGATCCTCTTGGTGTTAGTAATTTATGCCGTTTAATGCATGTTTGACAAATGCAGCCTCTCATGTGGCTCCATGAGACATGACTGGTCTTGGCAGCTCTGGAAACAAGGCTCTAATTTAGTCCACAATGAAACCACACTTAGAAACCCATTCTTATAGAGCTGCATAAGAATGGGTTCTATAGACCTGCTCATGGGAACCTATACACAGTTACAACCACATTTCTGAAAAAATTGGGGTGCTGCGTAAAATATCAATAAAAACAGAATGCAATGATGTGCAAATCATTTAAACCCTATATTCAATAGAAAACAGTATAAACTACAAATATTTAAAACTGAGGCATTTTTTAAATATTTTTTTTTAATATATGCTTACTTTGAATTTGATGCCAGACACATCAAAACAGTTGACTGAGGCATTAATAGATGGAGAAGTTGTTTCATGCTAAAAAAACATAATCTGGTGGAATATCACACTGCTAGTTAAATCAATTGGCAACAGGTCAGTAACATGACTGGGTATTAAAAGAATTCCAGAGAGGATAGGTGTCAGATGAGATAAGGGAGAGCATCTCACCACTGAAAGATTGCACAGGCAAATAGTGCAACAATTTATGAACTTTATTTCTAAATGTAAAAGAGTTTTGGGATCTCATCATTTATTGTACATAATGTCATTCAAAGATTCAGAGAATCCGGAGAAACCTCTACGCAAGGGACAAAGCTGACATCCTCTCGGCAAAAGAGGAGAGGGACCATCCAACATGTTATCAGCGCACAGTTTAAAGCCAGCATCCATGATGGTATGGGGATGCATTAGTGCACGTGGCATGGGTGTCTTGCACCATTAATGCTGAGCAATACATATTGATTTTGGGACATCCAGACTATGTGTTTATCAGGGAAGCACTTGCTTATTAAAGCAAGACAATATCAGACCACATTCTGCAACAGCATGGCTTTATAGTAAGAGTCCAGGTGCTAAAATGGCCTGCCTGCAGGCTAGACCTCTCACCCATTGAAAATATTTGATGCATTATGAAACTCTAGAGCAGCTGCAATTTTATGTCAAGAAATAATGGGCAAACATTTCACTGCCTTAACTACCGCAATTGGTCTCCTCTGTTCCTAAAAGCTTAAAGAGTATTGTTAAAAGGAAATGTGATTCCACACAGATGTAAAAGTGCCCCTGTCTTAACTGCCCTGTACATTTTTGAGTCTGTTGATTAAATTTGGAACATTACAAGATTAATTTTTCGTACAAGGCAGTCTGTATGCAAAAGTGCGTTGTGCCTAGGGTTAACGGTAAAAAAGTGTGTGTATGCGTGTGCGTGTGTGTGTGTGTGCGTGTGTATATGTGAATATATACAGTGCCTTGCAAAAGTATTCACCCCCTTGACTTTTTACCTATTACCTATTTTGTTGCATTACAGCCTTTAGTTCAGTGTTTTAAAAAAAATCTGAATTGTATGTGATTTGGAGAAGTGCAATGAGAAAAATATATACGTTAAACTATAAAAAAAGAAAATTGGCATGTGCATATGTATTCACCCCCTTTGTTAGGAAGCCCATAAAAACCTCTGGTGCAACCAATTACCCAGAAGTCGCATAATTAGTGAAATGATGTCCACCTGTGTGCAATCTAAGTATCACATGATCTGTCAGTACATATACACACCTTTTTTTGAAAGGCCACAGAGGCCTAACACTGCCATGAAGACCAAGGAACTCTCCAAACAAGTAAGGGACAATGTTGTTGCGAAGTACAAGTCAGGGTTAGGTTATAAAAATATATCCAAATCTTTGATGATACCCAGGAGCACCATCAAATCTATCATAACCAAATGGAAAGAACATGGCACAATAGCAAACCTCCCAAGAGACGGCCGCCCACCAAAACTCACGGACCTGGCAAGGAGGGCATTAATCAGAGGCAGTACAGAGACCGAATGTAACCCTGGAGGAGCTGCAGAGTTCCACAGCAGAGACGGGAGTATCTGTACATCGGGCGACTATAAGCCATACGCTCCATAGAGTTGGGCTTTATGGCAGTGGCCAGAAGAAAGTCATTACTTTCAGCAAAAAACAAAATGGCCCATTTTGAGTTTGCCGAAAGGCATGTGGAAGTCTACTGAAATGCTCTGGTCTGATTATACTAAAATTTTACTTTTCGGGCCATCAAAGGAAACCCTATGTCTGGCGCAAACCCAACACATCACATCACCCAAAGAACACCATCCTGTTTTTCAGATGTTTTTCAGAAGCCGGGACTGGGAAACTGGTCAGAGTTGAGGGAAAGATGGATGGTGCTAAATACAGGGATATTCTTGAGCAAAACCTGTACCACTGTACGTGATTTGAGGCTAGGACGGAGGTTCATCTTCCAGCAGGACAAGTTCCCTTAACACAATGCTACAGCAACACTTGATTGGTTTAAGGGGAAACATGTAAATGTGTTGGAATGGCCTAGTCAAGGCCCAGACCTCAATCCAATAGAAAATCTGTGGTCAGACTTAAAGATTGCTGTTCACAAGCACAAACCATCCAACTTGAAGGAGCTGGAACAGTTTTGCAAGGAGGAATGGGCATTAATCCCAGTGGTTAGATGTGGTAAGCTCATAGAGACTTATCCAAAGCGACTTTGAGCTGGGATTGCTGCAGAAGGTGGCTCTACAAAGTATTGACTTTAGGGGGGTCAACACTTGAAAAATCCTTTAATGTGATGCTCTGGATTTGTTTTTTCTCATTTTGTCTCTCATAGTTGAATTGTACCTATGGTGAAAATTACAGGCTCTCTCTCATCTTTTTAAGTGGGAGAACTTGCACAATTGGTGGCTGACTAAATACTTTTTTTGCCCCACTGTACATGTTTGTATGTATGTAAATACAGTGGGGAGAACATATATTTGATACACAGCTGATTTTGCAAAGCATGTAGAGATCTGTACTTTTTACCATAGGTACACATCGACTGTGAGAGACGGAATCTAAAACGAAAATCCAGAAAATCACATTGTATGATTTTTTCATAATTAATTTGCATTTTATTGCATGACATGACAAGTATTTGATGCATCAGAAAATGCATCAGAACATTATATGTGGTACAGAAACCTTTGTTTGCAATTACAGAGATCAAAAGATTCCTGTAGTTCTTGACCAGGTTTGCACATACTGCAGCAGGGATTTTGGCCCACTACTCCATACAGACCTTCTCCAGATCCTTCAGGTTTCAGACCACATGACCTTCTCCCATTCCTCCTCTGAAGTTTGCCAATGACCATCTGAATTATCCAGACGGGCCTGGACATGTGCTGGCTTGAGCAGGGGGACCTTGTGTGCTCTGCAGGATTTTAATCCATGATGGCGTAGTGTGTTACTAATGGTTTTCAGTGATTGCCTTCTCACCAAGCTGCTTGACTTTTGTCTTGTAGCCCATCCCAGCCTTGTGCAGCTCTACAATTTTATCCTTGATGTCCTTACACAGCTCTCTGGTCATGGCAATTGTGGAGAGGTTGGAGTCTGATTGAATGTGTGGAAAAGGGTCTTTTATACAGGTAACAAGTTCAAACAGTCGCAGTTAATACAGGTAATGAGTGGAGAACAGGAGGGCTTCTTAAAGCAAAACTAAGAGGTCTGTTAGAGCCGGAATTCTTATTGGTTGGTATTCGATTCAGTCTCTCACAGTTGAAGTGTACCAATGGTAAAAATGACAGACCTCTACATGCTTTGTAAGTAGGAAAACTTGTATAATCAGCAGTGTATCAAATACTTGTTCTCCGCTGTGGGTGTGTGGGTGGATGGATGGGTACACCGATCAGCCATAACCTTCTGACCACCTGGCTAATAATGTGTTGGTCACCCTTTTGCCTCCAAAATAGCCCTGACCCTGAAGGTGTGCTGTGGTATCTGGCACCAAGATGTTAGCAGCAGTTCATTTTATGTTCTATAAGTTGTGAGGTGGGTCCTCCTTGGATCGGCCTTGTTTTTCCAGCACATCCCACAGACGTTTGATTGGATTGAGATCTGGGGAATTTGGTGGCCAAGTCTACACCTTGAAACAATGCATAATTTGTTTTTGTCTGCGGTGAGGCTCCAACAATGGTTGCATGCATGGCAGTCTGCGTTGCTAACCACTACGCTATTTTACAAAGGGTCGTCCGTCAGTCACTCATTAAGAGACATTCACTCTTCTTTGCCCTATACACAGTGTGGCAAAAAAAACTCTCATAATGCTTTACTGATGGGATGAAAAAGATATTGGGGGTTGAGAATGGTTTTAGAAGTGGGATGAGCAATGTGTGACTTTCTTAAGAACCGGGATAAGGACATTGTCAAATTTAAAAGAAGGAAGAAGAGCATCAATGGAATGACAGGGAAAGGAAACCTGTAAATGTGGGAAAAGACCATAACAGGTATTTACAAGTATTCAATATACAGTGGATATGGAAAGACTACACACCCCTGTTAAAATGGCAGGTGTATAATGTAATACAATTTAGAATGATGTTCTAAAAACAAACAAAAATAACCTAGTTGCATAAATGTGCACATCCTTAAATTAATACTTTGTTGAAGCTCGTTTAGATTTTATTACAGCACTCAGTCTTTTGGATAGGAGTCTATTGGCATGGCACTCTTCTTTGCAGAAGTGCTCCAAATCTGTGAGGTTGCAAGGACATCTCCTGTGCACAGCCCTCTTCAGATCACCCCACGGATGTTCAATTGGATTCAGGTCTTGGCTCTGGCTGGGCCATTCTAAAAAGTTAATCTTCTTTTGTTGAAGCCATGCTTTTGGGGATTTGGATGTGTGCTTTGGGTCGTTGTTGTGCTGAAAGGTGAACTTCCTCTTCAGTTTTCTAATGGAAGCTTGAAGGTTTTATGCCAAAATTGCCTGGTATTTGGAATTGTTCATAATTCCCTCCACCCTGACTATGGCACTGGTTCCAGCTGAAGAAAAACAGCCCCAAAGCATGATGCTGCCACTACCATTCTTCACTCAGTATATGGTGTTCATTGGGTGATGTGCAGTGTTTTTGAGACATTACTCCCAAATTTCAAATATACATGTTTTCATTTAGAGTATTTTTTTTTTTTAAATTAGAGTAGAAAACAACAACTGCTCAAAATAGCAAAACCAAAAATGTCAGACCTCAAATAATGCAAATAACTAATTCCTGTTCATTTTTCAACAACAAAATTCTAACGTGTTAATTTAGGAAGTGTTCAGATATCAATATTTTGTGGAATAACCCTGATTATTATTCACTTTTCTTTTCGCTTTCATGCATTTTGGCATGCTCTCCACCAGTCCGTCATGTTGTTGGGTGACTTAATGCCACTCCTGGCACAGAAATGTAAGTAGTTCGGCTTTGTTTGATGGTTTGTGACCATCTGTCTTCTTCTTGATCAAATTTCAATGAGGTTCAGGTCTGGAGATTGGGCTGGGCATGACAGGGTCTTGATCTGGTGGTCCTCCATCCACACTTTGATTGATTTGGCTGTGTGGCATGGAGCCTTGTCCTGCTGGAAAAAACAATTCTCAGAGTTCTCAGAGGAGAACATTGTTTTTGTATTCACAAAGACAAATCTGCCCTGAAGCTTCCCCAGATCATCATTGATCATCCACCAAATTTCACAGTTGATGCGAGACACTGTGGCCATTTTTTTTCATTCAAACTAGCACTTTTTTACCATCCTGCTGATCCTATTGCAAGAGACTAGTGATGACCACAGTAGTGTTTTTTTTATATATTTTTCCTCATTTAATTCGATTTTATTCAGGTACCAAATCAGTATGTCATTAAGTAAAATAATCACAGAATTATTACCTCATTAAGTAAATTGAGGTGTGCTTGTGTTGTAATTTAACTGGAATGGAATTGCTAACATACATGTAGAGATTCTGATATAAGAAAAATTTGGAGTGGTCTCTTAATTTTTTCCAGAGCAGTATATAGTTCTTTTAACTGAGTAAAAATATTGCCACGTCTAATTGCTTGGAAATCCAAGCAAAACATTTATTGGAGACCGACGGGATTGATTTTTAAATGGTTAAAAATAGTATTACACTGTATTGTTTTTTTTATAATCTGTATATTTGCAGTTATGTAATAATTTAGGCTACTACATTATTTAGGCCTACATTTGAATTATTTGAAAATCAATTTCATCCAAATTATGGACAGTTCTGCAATATTCCCCGTTTTCCAGTGGATTTCATTTTTATTACCAAATTCCATGTTTCTGCTTGTAGACATCACAGGGCCCTATACAGTGGGGAGTATTTGATACACTGCTGATTTTGCAGGTTTTTCTACTTACAATGCATGTAGAGGTCTGTACATCCTTCAAATTAATGTATTAATTATTTTAAAAAATTATAAAAAGTTGTGGAACTATGTCAGCCTGTTTTCTGTTCTTGTTTAAAAACGTGGATTATCAAAAAAGAATTATAAAAGCATTAAGGATTCATTTCAATACTAGTGGAGGAATATTATAAGAATTAACATTATTGGCTGACTTGCACTACCCTTAAAACGTTTGGGATCACTTGGAAATGTCCTCGTAAAAGAAAAGCGTTTTTCGTCCAATAAAATAACATGAAACTGACCAGAAATACAGTGTAGACATTGACTGTTGTAGCTGGAAACAGTTGATTTTTAATTGAGTACCTACACAGGCATTCAAAGGCCCAGCAACCATCAGTCCTCTGATCCAGTGGCACGTTGTTTTTTTCAGAAGTTTATTATTTTATAAGGCTAATTGATCATTAGAAAACTCTTTTGTGGTTATATTAGCATAGCTGAAAACTGTTGTGATGATTAAAGAAGGAATAAAACCTTCAGACTTGTTGAATATCTGGAGCATGAGCAACTGTGGGTTTGAGTGTAGTTTGCATTCAGATAAAAGAACATTTGTGATATGCGGATCAAATGAAAAGATGCTTGAAGTGTGCTTGATGCCATCTGTCAAGTATGGTTGAGGCAATGTGGTGATTTGGGGGTGCTTTGGTGGTGGTTATGTGGAAGATTTGTACTGGTAAAAGGGATCTTGAAGAATTCAACTGGTTTTCTCTGTAATGGAGTGGCCAGCACAGTCAATGTATCTCAACCTTATTGAGCTGTGGTAACTAGTGCCCATCAATCCAATCCAACTTGTGGGATATGTTTCAGGAAGCATGGTGTGAAATCACTTCAGATTACCTAAATAAATTGACAAATTAGAATGCCAATGATCTGCAAAGTTTTAATGGCGGCAAATGGGGGATTATTTGACAAAAGCAAAGTTTCAAATACACAATGATTATTTCAATTAAATCATTTCTTACCTTGTCAATGTCAATTTTTTATAATGTTGCTATATTTCCTATTCAAACTAATTTAATGTTGTCATGTCCTGGCTATGCCCCTAGCCATCTTTGCGCTGGCTGGGGCCATAGCCAGGACATGGCCTAAATAGGTGACTCTAGCCACCTCTATGTGTTGTGGTCTCCCCAATTGGAGGCAGGTGTTCGTTATTGCCTCCAATTGGGGAACCTACTTATGTTGAATGTTTGTGCACAGTGGTGTGGTTTATTTTGGTT
>JACXGJ010005814.1:11638-37372 GCA_016801105.1 Esox niger | reverse complement strand
ACCATAATGATCCACACAGAGTGTGGACCAACATTCACCTAAATGTGTTCCCCAATTGGAGGCAACGATCTGCACCTGCCTCCAATTGGGGAGACCAAACTTAAATAGAGATGGCTAGAGGCATCTCTTTTTGTCCTGTCCTGACTATGGCCCCAGCTCAGTGCAGAGATGGCTAGGGGCATAGCCAGGACGTGACAGTCATACTCTACACTATATAATTTGAGAACAAGAGTAGCCTGTTACACTCTTCCCTTGAGTGAATTCTTTTAAAATGTAAAATGATATAATTTCTGAGAGCTATCTAATTTATGCTAGCGCAGTAGTTTCCTCTTGTTACCTTGTCATTCTGTTACATTTACATAAATCCCGGTGATTTTGACAAGAAATTAGGGGAACGTTTTTTAAAACTGATCATCAACAGCCCTTAATTTAATCACCCTGTTACTGTATATTATAGTCTGAAAAATTTAAAAATGTATGCAATCAGTTAAGTCCCATTACAGTTATTGTTAATAGTGTGAAAATGAACACCAGTAATTGCTTGTGATTAGTTATATTTCAATAAAAAAAATCTATTTTTTAACACCTTGAACCATTATCTAGTGTGCTTTGATAAATCAATATTTAGGCAATGCCATGAGAAAGACTTTCCAACAAAACAGCTAAGACTAAAATACTCAGTTTTGCATACCTGTTCAGTCTCCCCCATTCCTTGCATTCCTTGGAACAGCTACTGGTTTTTCATACTTTATTATTTTCTACAACATGGCGGTACTTATGTCTTTGTACTTTCTGTGGAATATTGAAGTTCTTGTTTTGTGGTGATTGTCACATGACTTACAATAATCATTTCCTATACAATGTGTTCAGAAAGTATTCAGACATCCATTCATTTCCCCCATTTTATTACATTACAGCCTTATTCTAAAATGTATTAATTGATTGCTCATCAATTTACACACACAATACTCCATAATGACAAAGCAAAATCAAGCAAAAAAAATGTTGCATAAGTATTCATAACATTTTCTATGACACTCAGATTAGAGCTCCGGTGCATCCTTGTTTCATTGATCCTCTGTGAGATATTTTTATACCTTTATTGTCCAGCTGTGGTAAATTCTATTAATTGGACATGATATGGAAAGGCAACTGTCTGCATGTGGTGCTAAAGAGCAAAAATATAGCCATGAGGTCAAAGTAATTGTCCAAACAGATCCAAGACAGAATTGTGTCGAGGCACAGATCTGGGGAATGGTCACAAAAAAATTCTGGAAATGTGGAACTACCAACACTCTTCCTACAGTAGAGCTGACTGCTCTGCAAAATTGACCCAGAACCTGCTGGCCATTCTGACAGAGCCCCAGATTTCCTGTGGAGAACCTTCCAAAAGGACAACCATTTCTGCAGCACTCCACTAATCAGGCCTTTATGGTAGAGTGACTAGAAGGAAACCACTCCTCAGTGAAAGGCACATGGCACCCCTTTTGCAGTTTGCCAAAAGTCACCTAAAGGACTCTCCAACCATGAGAAACAAGATTGTCTGGTCAACTTTGAACGAACTCTTTGGTTTGTATACCAAGCATTACAGAAAAACATCACCACTCATAACTTGAACAATACCATCCCTACAATGAAGAATGGTCGTAACAGCATATTGATGTAGGGAGGTTTTTATAGTGGCAGGGACTCAATGACAGTATAGGATTCAGGAAAAGATTAACTGTGAGAAGAACAAACAGATCTTTGATGAAAACCTTCTCCACAGCATTCAGAACAATAGACTGGGGAAGTTCCATTTTTAACCACACAACAATTCAAAGCACACAGCTACAAAATAGCAGGCGTGGCCTCAGGACTGTCCTTGAGTGGCCCAGCCAGAGCCCAGACATGGACCCAATCAAACACCTATGAAGAGACATGAAAACGCCTAAGCAGAAATGTTCCCCATTCAACCTAACAGGTTGAGAGGATCTGCAGAGAGAATTGAAGAAATTCCCCAAATATAGGAATATGAAGTTCTGGTTCATATCCAAGAAGACTCAAGTTCTTCAAAAGAGTACTGAGTGAAGGGTCTGAATACTTTGGCAAACATTTCTAAAAACCTGTTTTCGCAAGCTTATTATGGGGGGTATTGTGTGTTGATTGACATTTTAGAAAAAGTCTGCAATGTAACAAAATGTGGGATTAGTGAAGGGGTCTAAATACCTTCGAAATGCACAGTACACATAAGTCATATACGTGGGACAAATACTTTATACATGAAACAAATGCTATTTTAATTGACATTGTTTTCCAAAGAAGCAGTTGAGCCCTAACTCTAAGCTATATTAGCCCTATTCCAAGGGATTGTGCCAACAAGTCGGAGGTAGGAGGAACCCTATTGTTATTGTTAGAATTCTTCTTATTATTTTTGCTGAATAACTCAAAACATCCTTGGTGAAACATTTTATGAATAGGATTACAAAAAACATATACCACATATACCTACCACACAGGATTCCAAAGGCCATGCCTTAATGCATTTCTCAAAAAATGATGCCATTTCCACCCTGAGTGTGGAAAGGCTGACATCTTGGAATATTTTGTACAGTGAAAATGTTATGAAACCTATAAAAATGTACTTATCAACAATAACTCCTGATTGACTTGGCCAGCAGCATACATGTGTCTTATAAATCTATAACTATAGGGTAATAATGGTTAAGAGATATAATACTAAATGGTAGCCAAAATGGCTTAACAGTGTAGAAAATATGGATGCGCAAAAATTCATACGTGTATAACATTATGGCACAATGAGCGATGCAGTTGACACTGAATAAAGACATACAGTGGATATAAAAAGTATACACACACCAGTTAAAATGCCAGGTGTTTGTGTTGTAAAAAAAATTGACAAAGTCAGAACATTTTCCACCTTTAATGTGACCTATAATGTGACAAATTCAATTGAAAAGCTTTGCTGAAACCTTTGAGGGGGGGAAATTTAAAATAAATAACTCACAATAACTTGGTTGCATGAATGTGCACACCCTTAAACTAATACTTTGTTCAAGCACCCTTTGATTTTATTACATCACTCTTCAGTCTTTTTGGGTAGGAGTCTATTAGCATGGCACATCTTGACGCGGCAATATTTGCCAATTCTCCTTTGCAAAAGTGCTCCAAATCTGTCAGATTGCAAGGACATCAACTGTGCACAGCCCTTTTCAGACCCCCCCACAGATGTTCAGGTCTGGGCTCTGGCTATTCCAAAATGCTTATCTTCTTCTGGAGATGCCATGCTTTTGTGGATTTGGATGTGTGCTTTGGGTCGTTTTCATGCAGTAAAGTGAACTTCATCTTCAGCATTCTAATGGACGCCTGGTATCTGGAATTGTTTATAATTCCCTCCACCCTGACTAAGTCCCTGGTTTCAGCTGAAGAAAAACAGCCCCAAAGCATGATGCCGACACCACCATGATTCACTGTCGGTATGGTGTTCTTTGGGTGATGAGCAGTGTTGTTTTTGCGGCTAACATACCTTTTGGAATTATGGCAAAAAAGTTCAACTTTGGTTTCATCAGACCAGAACACATTTTCCCTACGTGCTTTTGGGAGACTTGATGTTTGTTTTTGCAAACATCAGCCGGGCTTGAATGTTTTTCTTTGTAAGAAAAGGCTTTTGATTTGCCACCCTACCCCATAGCCCATTCATATGAATAATAACAAAGATTGTTGTCACATGTAGCACCCAGCCAGTACTTGCCAGAAATTCCTGCAGCTCCTTTAATGTTTCTTCTCATCTTTCCATACATTTTGCAGGGACGTCAAGTTTTTGGTAATGTCTCAGTTGTGACATGATTGTCTTCACTTTGTTCCATGGTAAATGTAATGCTTTGGAAATTCTATTGTACCCTTCTCCTGACTGATATCTTTCAACAATGAAATCCCTCTGATGCTTTGGAAGCTCTCTGCAGACCATGGCATTTGCTCTAAGATGCAACTAAGAAAATCCTACTAGATCAGCTGAAATGTGTGATTAATCAGGTTCACTTTAAATTATGGCAGGTGTGTAATGACTTCTATTTATCATGACTTTGAATGTGATTGGTTAATTCTGAACACAGCCACATCTCCAGTTATAAGAGAGTGTGCACACTTATGCAACCAGGTTATTGTAAGGATTTAATTTTTCCCCTGCGAAGATTTCAGTTTGTTTTACATAACATTAAAAGTGGAGAAAGTTCTGACATGATGTGATTGTCTAATGTTTTTACCTCACAAAAACCTGGCATTTTAACCGTGCTGTGTGGACTCATATCCACTGTAGATGACATTCCCATGTCTCATCATGTGTATTTATTTATAGATTACAAGATGCAAAACAGCCCACTGTTGAAAAGTATTTAGTCAGCCATCAATTGTACAAGTTCTCCCACTTAAAAAGATGAGAGAGGCCTGTAATTTTCATCATAGGCACACTTCCACTATGAGAGACAAAATGAGAAAAAAAATCCAGAAAATCACATTGCAGGATCTGTTATGCATTTATTGGTAAATTATGGTGGGAAATAAGTATTTGGTAAATAACGAAAGTTCATCTTAATACTTCGTTATATACCCTTTGTTGGCAATGACAGAGGTCAAACGTTTTCTGTAAGTCTTCACAAGGTTTTCACACACTGTTGCTGGTATTTTGGTCCATTCCTCCATACAGAGCAGTGATGTTTTGGGGCTGTCACTGGGCAACACGGACTTTCAACTCCCTCCAAAGATTTTCTATGGGGTTGAGATCTGGTGACTGGCTAGGCCACTCCAGGACCTTGAAATGCTTCTTATGAAGCCACTCCTTCATTGCCCAGGTGGTGTGTTTGGGATCATTTTCATGCTGAAAGACCCAGCCACATTTCATCTTCAATGCCCTTGCTGATGGAAGGAGGTTTTCACTCAAAATCAGACGATACATGGCCCCATTCATTCTTTCCTTTACACGGATCAGTCGTCCTGGTCCCGGGTGTTCTTTGGATGCAACTCAGCATTCTTTCTCCAAACACAACGAGTTGAGTTTTTACCAAAAAGTTATATTTTGGTTTCATCTGACCATATGACATTCTCCCAATCGTCTTCTGGATCATCCAAATGCTCTCTAGCAAACCCCAGACGGGCCTGGACATGTACTGGCTTAAGCAGGGGACATGTCTGGCACTGCAGGATTTGAGTCGCTGGCGGCGTAGTGTGTTACTGATGGTAGCCTTTGTTACTTTGGTCCCAGCTCTCTGCAGGTCATTCACTAGATCCCCCCATGTGGTTCTGGGATTTTTGCTCACCGTTCTTGTTATCATTTTGACCCCACAGGGTGAGATCTTGTGTGGAGCCCCAGATCGAGGGAGATTATCAGTGGTCTTGTATGTCTTCCATTTTCTTATAATTGCTCCCACAGTTGATTTCTTCACACCACACTGCTTACCTAGTGCAGATTCAGTCTTCCCAGCCTGGTGCAGGTCTACAATTTTGTTTCTGGTGTCCTTTGACAGCTCTTTGGTTTTGGCCGTAGTGGAGTTTGGAGTGTGACTGTTTGAGGTTGTGGACAGGTGTCTTTTATACTGATAACAAGTTCAAACCGGTGCCATAAATACAGGTAACGAGTGGAGGACAGAGAAGCCTCTTAAAGAAGAAGTTACAGGTCTGTGAGAGCCAGAAATCTTGCTTGTTTGTAGGTGACCAAATACTTAATTTACCAAGGAATTTACCAAACAATTCATTAAAAATCCTACAATGTGATTCTCTGGATTTGTTTTCTATTTCTTTTCTCTCATAGTTGAAGTGTACCTATGATGAAAATTACAGGCCTCTCTCATCTTTTTAAGTGGGAGAACATGCACAATTGGTTGCAGACTAAATACTTTTTTGCCCCACTGTATGTTGCAAGATGGCTGTAAAATAACTTGAGTAAGAGGGTGGTTAAAGTGAATGTCTATATAATGATTTCCTTATGCCATTACTATGTTCCTGCACATGTTCGTGCTTATGGGACTATTTCTGCTGCCATGTGCTTACAAAGTAGTCATGGCTGATTCCCCACACTCACCATGTCACAGAAGAACTCTGTTCCATGGTTGCTTGCAAATATATTTAATTGTGGTGTTGTCATGGACTTTATTGCATAGGAACAAGAAAGGCTTGAACAATGTCTAATTGTATTGAGGAACCTCCATGGTTGAGTCTTGATGTCTATCACAAGTTATCTAGAAACGATCATGGGGAAGTAAGTGTTCAACAGAGCAATGCCCAATTGAGAGTAATTGGGGACAGCACCAGATTATGTCACCATGCCACCAGAAGCAGCGAGTGTGGGGAGTCTTCTTCCCCTTCTTCTGTCAACTTTTTGTTTTTATTACAGAGTTTCCATACTGTGGGGTTGTCTTCCATAAATCATTATAAAGCAATGCCAGACTTTTATCATATTATCTTTCTATCTGCTTTTTCTGTTTCTGTACTGGGAATTCAAAGGGGATTAAACAGGCCAAGGTTTGTGGAGAGAAAAGACAGGGTCCTATTAAAACCAGGTTTTTTGTAGATTTAAATCATTTATTCAGTTATGTTTTTATTTGTTAGGGATCAAACATAAGAGGGGAGACAAGTACTTACTAAAGGCGGAAACTTGGTAACAATGGTCTTTTGGCATATTTATAGCTAGAATTCAAGTCCCCAGTAATATGTGAGGCCTTAAAATAGGGATTTCTAAAATGTGCCCTTGCCTGGTCCCGAATAATAAATGTCTCAAGCCATGAAGACCTATTCTTCTCAATGCATTGCCTACCTTACAGTCACAATGCACATGCACCCGTTTCTCAAAGGCCCCAGAACGACATGCTTGGTACTATTATGAAAGACAAATGAAACAGACTTCCCCTAAGCTGGTGTAACAGATGTTTTCTCTTGCTGTGTCAGATGCAATGAGAGTCTCGAAGCTCAGCTAACAAATTGACTCAGAGAGCAGTGATGATGGGTAAAATCAATTCTGCAGCGTCATTGTGTGACCGACCACCACTGGGATCAGCCCATGGAATGTCCAGCAGATGCTCGCTATATATTAAGTCCCTTAAGATGGCGGCCATGTGCAGGTGGTCGAACTTGTAACTGAGAAGGCATTTAATTGCTTGTTTTTTTTCCATTAGGATTTGCAGAATGGAATGCATCCATGCCATTCTTTTATATTTTGAATTATTCTGACTTAACAATCTACCAAACATTCCATGTTTCAAAACAATTGTTTCTAATGAAATAGTATTTGGTATTTATTCATTTTATTTACACATTTCTATTTCTATTAATAGCATAATAAAAAAGGATGCAATAGAAATAATAGTCTACTATGTCAACCATCTAACTGTATCTACTAGAAAAACTTTTTTGTTGAGGGCCTATGAACATGTCTTTTTTTTTTTTTAAATAGAGCTGGCATTTTTATGGCATCCTGCTGAAGTGTCAGTGGACAAGCAGTCAGCCCATTTTAATTGGAAGGTAATAGACTGAGGGGATCTAATCTGCTCGTGTCCAGAGAAGCATGAGATGAAAGCGCGTTCCTGAACTTTAGGGGAATCCCAAACGGCTCCCTATTCAATCATTTAAGGAACATACAGCACTGGTCAAAATCTATCTACATTCTATGAAATTGGGTGTTGAGTGCCCATAACCAAAGAGTGGGTGAATGAACTAATCCTGAAGTACAATTCTGATTCTATAGCAACTTTCATTCTATTAAAGTATTTTGCAGGCATTAACAGTGGATGTGAACTGCTATGGCCTTTATTGAAGTCCTTAGACATAGAGTTCAATAGATCAGGCAGGGATGCCGACAGCAATCTCAGGGCCTGGGACAAAATATAACGTTTAGGACCCAAACCACGGGCCAAAACAATTTATAGTGTTATTTTCTGTTACATGTGATATCCATGAACAAAAGTTATGCAACCGGAAAGTCAGGGGAGAGCCATCTTTATTCATCATGAGACATCGATTTTAACAGTCCATAGTTCTTTCATTGCTCTCTCTCTCCAATGAATACAGATAGAACACGATACTTATACCAGAATATACGGGAGGTGGCCAGTGGTCAAAACCAGCCATTACACAGTCAAATACCCTCCAATAAGAAAGGCTTATCTTACAAATACCTTGTATGGTATGTTCCAGCCTATGGTCAATGGTCCTATCCATCAAGCCTGTGAGAGTTACATGGGCAAATCCTAGCAGGAGGTATGGACAGGATGTGTGGGGCCCATCAGTATCATGCAACACGTCCTATCTATACTCCTTTGCTCAAACTTATTAGTACATCTGTGTTGTGTTAAGTTTCTCAAGCCTACATTCTCTCAATAGCAATGATGTTACTGTTAATAAAACAGGTCATACACGTTTATTGTTTAATGTTTTAGCTAGGTAGTACCAAATACCAAGATTGACTGACAAATAAATAATTATATTTAAGCCAAATGGGCCCACAGAGGACTGGGCCTGGGACAACAGTATCACTGAGAGGAGGCAATAGTGTTTTACAAAGTAGTGCAAGTGGAGCTTAATGATGAACAATTACTGTAAACAATGTCAGTTATTAATAGTGAGGCTACAATTATTTAAATCAAGCAATCAAGTGATGGCCAACTACCCAGAAAAACAACACTAAAAACAAAAAGGTATTCCATAAAAATTAGCCTTTGTTAAAAAACAGCACGTGTTTACTTAACAAAATAGAGTGCTTAAAACCTTTGTGCTACTAGATAATGCTGTTGGACATGGGTTCTGCAACAGCTAGGACTAAGTAAATACCCACATTTGCTACACCATGATTCACACTTAAAACACACACATAAAACTATAATTAAATTGTCCCTGGGAGTAACAACCCAATTGACTACGGCTCACACACTTCAGGGATTCAGCCTGTGTAAATAACAGACCAAATAGCCAAGTTATTGCAATTGAGACAATTTTCCTACCTTTCAAAACACCTATCCTGTTTATTTTCCTGGAGAAAATGTCCTAGGTTGTTTAACACATCTAGATGTGAATACCAGGAAATTAAAGCTGAAATTCTGAACTCTTGTCTCATACTCATCTTTTGATCTTAAACCTAAATGTCTTCAGTGACCATCAAAAACAAAGGAATTGGCCTTGCCCTTCCAATACTTTTGGAGAGGACTGTATAAAAATAAGAAGCTATATGAATAAATGAAATATAATTTGTTGGTCTGCAATCCTGTTTCCAAAGTTGGGCCAATGCATAAAATGCAAATAAATACAGAATGCAATGATGTGCATAATAATTGTATCTCTATTTCAAATGTAAAATAGTAGAAAATGTTGAAACTAAGAAATCTTATTGTGTTTGGAAAAATACAAGCCCATTTTTTATTTGATGCCAGGAACATGTTGATGCCAGAAACTCTCCTTCTTACGCTGGAAGATGCGGTGTGCACAATTCCCAAAAATAATTACAAGTATTGATTTGTCAGACCCCAGGACAGTATTCCACTTCGCCTCAGTCCACAAATGACTGGGTATTCCCAATAACAACCCACTATCAGGGTTCCCACTCTAAGTCAACTGTCAAATTCCCAGACTTTCTGAATAAAAAGCTGAATTTCTATGACCTACAATGAACGGAAAAACAAGCAGCCTTTTTGCAGAACACTGAGCAGACAAAAACAGCCCACAGTATTTTAAATCCATCAATTTACACACTTTATCGACTAGTTCATAGATGTTTTCAATACAAAACAAAGTTTTCACTGCTTAAACATACACCGATCAGCCTTAACATTATGACAGGTGAAGTGAAAAACACTGATAATCTCGTCATCATCGCACCTGTCAATCGGTGGGATGTATGAGGCAGCAAGTGAACATTCTGTCCTCAAAATGAATGTGTTAGAAACTGGGAAAATGGGAAGCACGTGAGTATTAGATCTGGACCACGGAGCAATGGAAGACAGTGGCTTGGTCTGATGAATCACATTTTCTTTTATACCACGTGGATGGACAGGCTCATGTGCGTCGCTTACCTGGAAAAAACGTGGCACCAGTATGCACTATGGGAACAAGCCTCTTCCATTTTTGATAGATCATTAGTAGTTTTACAAACTTTACATTTTACTTTGTTATCATTTACTCGATAAAGAATACTGCAAGGAGAAAACATTTTGATAGATGGCAACAATTTTTTTATATGCAACACATTTCCCTGATATTCCATGAATAGGACTAGAAAATTATAATATCCCCATGCCTGGAATATGCTTTTTAAAATCCTATGATATTCCAGAAATTCCATTACCAGTGGGAAACCTGCACTATATGGAAAATAGGCTTTCATTTGGGACGTAATGCATGACTGGAAATCAGGGCCTTCTTCCCATTAACGACACTGTCATTTCTGTATCATAGACAGCTTCACAAAGTGAGCATTGGAACTGACTGTGCATAAAATCCGGCAGCTTCTCATGGCTATAGAATCCGTCTGTGTGTGATCATAAGTGACAGAAGCTTTTAAGAAATGTTCAGGGCCCTTTTCAAGAGCTGCAAACTGAATGAAGCCAGAGGTTGGTTCATGTATATGTAATAGTTGATAAGCGTCACTCTTAGTTGTGGTTTTAGTAGATCTAATAACAAATGACAAACTCAAGTTGTTCAATTAAAATTATTATACAATTATCTTGCTACAAACAAAACATGTTAAATGTACTGTGTGGAGAATAAAGACATCACCGCTGTCCAATATTGCTTTCATGAGCATGGATCATTTAGTTTGTTATTCCCCCAAAAGTATGTATACATTTTCTGGTCATAGTGTTACTGAAATATGTAAATCAGAATCACCTTTAATTACTTAGTACACTTATACTCATTTGACAATGCGTTTTAGCACCTGAATAACTGAGAAGTGTCACGCCCTGGCTATGCCCAAAGCATACAGGCTTTTAAAGAACATGATGTTACCAGTGAAGCCTAGCATGCTAACTTAAGGAGCTAAGTGAAACGTTACCTAACCACTATAAGCCAAAACTGCTCATCATTGCAGAAAGATTTCACTTCAAGAAAATAGTTCAGAAGGACGAGTAGGTAACAGATTACATTGTTGCATATAAGCATCTGTCTACTTATTGTGATTATGCTAATCATTTAAATGAGGCTCCACGTGACCAGTTTGAGTGGACTTAAAGTGGAAGCAATACAGAGAAAATTGCTGTCTGAGATGGATCTTAACTTTTCACTGTGCATGCCAGATGGCACTATGGAGATGGCTTCCAGGAATACGTCAGCGTTTTCAGAAAAACTGAAGAAAACGGCAACTGTAAACAAGGTTTTTAGTAAAAGTCATTGACTAAAAGAATGTTTTAGTTCCGAAAATTGGAAGAACACAGAGCAAAGGAAATTTGTTGACGATAAGCTGCATCAGACCTGCAACCGATGTGGTGGTAAACACACATCTCAGGTATGCAAATTTAAACAAGAAAAATGTCACCAGTGTTCAAAAGTGGGGCTTATTGCATGAATGTGTAGGAATAGAAAGACACAAGGCCAAACACAGTATGTGGAAAATGAATTAAAGCCAGAGGAAACTGTGTCAAAAAAGAAATGTTTGTGGTCTACAAAGTAGTTAATGTACCGTTAGAAGGACATGGACTGAATATGCAACTGGATAAAGGAGCTTCTGTGACACTGAGATTGTCTACAAAACACTTTCTCATTTACTTCTTAAGAAAAGCAACAAACAGCTCTCAACTTTTCTTGGAGAAAACATAACTTTACTAGATAGAATAAGTGTCTGTTAATGCACAATATGGGTAGCAGATGACAAAGTAAAAGGACAACATCCAACACTGTTAGGGCAAAACTGGTTGAAGACTATTTTAAACGAAACTTTTTTGCAGTTTAATAATCAAACACATTATTGATGCTGATGTCAAGGCTGTGTTGAAGCGACCAAGCAGTGTTTAATGAAGGCCCTAGCACCATCTGTGAATTAAAATCTAGCATCAAACTCAAGCCCGACGCTAATCAAATTTTCAGAAAGCCAGACCGGTGCCTTATGCACAAAAAGACAAGGTGGAAAAGAGTTTGTCAGACAGCTTCATGCATAATTTACAAAACTGACAGGAGTGAATGAGCCTCACCTATCATGGTGATTCCAAAGGCTGATGGGTTAATAAGGATCTGTGGAGACTACAAAGTTACGATTAACCAAAATGTTGAATAGGAAACGTACCCACTGCCAGACACACAGGATCTGATGCAACACTGGCTGAAGGCAACTCGTTTACATAGTTAGATCTATCACAAATTTACCAACAACTACTAGTGGACAAAGAATCAGAGAAGTATCTTACGATAAACACATACTTTACGTCTACCATCATCTTCCAGGTGTTGTCTCTAGTGCCCTGTCTATCTTCCAAGGAGTAATGGACCAAATATTGCAAAGTTAAGAGCATGTAACCTGTTTTATACATGAAATCCTGAAAATCGCATGATCAATAGAAGAATATTTGCAAAGACTGGAAGAATTCCTGAGTTGGCTAAGCACTATAACAAAGAAACCAATATGGCTTGCCTGTGATGCTTCTCCATATGGAGTCGGAGCAGTCATATCACACATCATGGAAAAAAAAGAAAAGCCAATAGTGTTTCTTTTAAGAACTCTGACTGTTCTGAAGGAAATGATACACAGATTGAAAAATAGGCACTCGCGTTGATCTTTGAAGTAAAAATGTTCCACAAATATCTGTATGGACAGAAATGTTTACTTACCACAGACCACAAGCCACTCTTGGGAATCCTGGGTCCCAAGTCAGCCATTCCCACATTGGCAGCATTGAGGATGAAGTGGTGGGCTTTAATTTGGATGGCTTACAACTATGAGATTGAGTATAAAAAATCTGCAGATCATGCAAATACACATGCCAGTTAATGAAGAGCAGGCATAGACAACTCGCCAGAGGAGCAACTTCTTCAACTTCTCTTTAATGGATGAGCTGCCGGTGCAAGCTAGTGACATTGCCGATTCCGCATGCAAAGTACAAGAGTTTACACTGAATGGTTGGTCAATGCACATCAAAGATGAAACACTACATGAATTTTTCAATAGAAAGCCGAAGTTGTTGTCATAGATATGTTCTATGGGGGCTAAGGGTCGTTGTTCCTTTAGTGCACAGACAGAAACTTCTGAATGATCTACATCGAGGACACCCAGGCATTAGCCACATGAAAGCATTAGTAAGAAGCTATGTCTGGTGGCCCAACCTTGATAGTAATATTGAAAAAAAAAAAGAACTGTGGAGCTCATCAAGCTGTGAGGAAGCTGCCCAAAGTAGCTCCTCTGTTTTGCTGGCAGTGGCCTCTCGTGTCAAGCAAAGAATACATGTTGATTTTGCAGAGAAAGACAAACAGAATTTTCTGTTACTTGTTGTCAGACACTCAAAATGTTTGGAGGTTATTCCAATGAAGACTACCACCTCAGTTAAGGCCACTGACGTGCTGTGCAAACTTTTTGCTTCTTATGGACTACCAGAAGAAATTGTCTCAGACACATCGATGGAATTAAAAACGTTTGGGGATGCAATGGCATCAAGCACACGCCTGTCCCATTCTGCTTCAAACGGTGCAGCAGAAAGGTCGGTGCAGGCTGTTAAATATGGACTGATGAAATAAGTTGAGGGAAGAAGCTCAGGGACCAACAATATCAATAGGGCACAGACTTGCAAATTTCTTACTAATGTATAGGAGCATTCCGCCCACTGTGACCTGCTGCACACCAGCTGAACGTTTCTTAAAACATCAGTTGAGAACTCAATTCAATTTACTTAAGCCAGAAAAGTGGAGAACAAACAACAAAAACAAAAGACTTTCTCATGATAAAGCTTCCTCGTTTCTGAGGAACCTTGCTAAAGGTGACCCAGTTAATATTAGAAACTTCAGTGAGGGAAAAGTGGATCAAATCAACAGTGATCAAGCGCCTTGGAACTGTGACCTACCTGATTAATGATAGCCAGAGACAGCGCACAGTTCACATTGATCACCTGTTGAGCTCAGGTGAGAAAATCCTAGACTACCAAAGGGAATACCGTAATCCAACTATGGACTTTGCAATTTCACATACCAACTGCAGAGTCACAACTGAAACACCAAACATCAACCTCATAGGTAATACGAATAGAAAAATAACTATTCAGCATGACAAAAGAGTTGAAAAGAAAAGCTTTGAGTGAGGAAAATAATAAATTCTGGTTTTACTGGAGGAGGGATACAGTGAGCGTCAGGTTGCTTCCTTCCTGAAAATGTCTAAGATGGCAGTTCATAAGAAGGTTAAGCAACAGACATTGGGGACAACAAAGCTTCAGACTAGTAGAAGGTGAAAACTACTGTCCACTGACCGAGATGACTGTCAACTCATTCGAATGTCACTCAATAATCGTAGGATGACATCAAGTGACTTACAAAAAGAATGGCAAACGGCAGCTGGGGTGAAGTGCACAGAGAGGACGGTTTGAAATAGGCTCCTAGGCGCGGGGCTGAAGTTGTGCAAAGCTAAAAAAAAATGCCCTTCATCAATGAGAAGCAAAGAAACACCAGGCTGAAGTTTACAAAAGACCATGAGGATTGGACCGTAGAGGAATAGAGTAAGGTAATCTTCTCTGACAAGTAAAATGTTCAGCTTTGCCCAACATCTGGTCGCCTGATGGTTTGATGAAGACCGGAAAGGCCTTCAAGCCACAATGTCTCGCACCCAATGTGAAATTGAGGTTTGGTGATAATCTGGGGATGCTTCAGCAAGGCTGGAATTTGGCAGATTTGTCTTTGTGAGGGACACATGAATCAAGCCAAATACAAGGATATCCTGGAAGAACACCTGCTTACTTCTACTCTGACAATGTTCCCAAACTCTGAGAATTGGTTTTCCAACAGGACAATGCTCGATGCCCCACAGGAATATGCATGGTCACAAGCCATCAAACAAAGCCGAGCTACTTGAATTTTTGTGCCAGGAGTGGCATAGTCACCCAACATCAATGTGACGGACTTGTGAAGAGCATGCCAAGACGAATAAAAGCTGTGATTAAAAATCAGGGTCATTCCACCAAATATTGATTTCTGAACTCTTCCTAAGTTTAGTATTTTGTTGTTAAAAAATGAAAATGAATTTGTTTTCTTATTATTTGAGGTCTGGAAGGGTTCAAGTATCTCGGGGTCTCGAGGTTCAAGTGTTAAAGTATCTCAGGGTTTTGTTCATTGGCCAGAGAATCGGAGCAGGGGAGGCGGTATTGCATTCGCTTTAATGCACCGTTGGGATGAAAAAAAGAGCTGAGCCGGAAGGCAAAGCTCTCAAACTACTTGTACACCTACCCTATGGTCTTGAAAGCTGGGTCATGACCGAAAGAACTAGATTGCGGGTAAAAGTGTCTGACATTAGTTTTCTCAGAAGGGTGGCTGGCGTTTCAGTGAGGAACTCAAAGTAGAGCTTCTGCTCCTTTGCATCGGAGCCAGTTGAGGTGGTTCGAGCATCTGGTAAGGATGCCCCCAGGATGTCTCCCTAGGGAGGTGTTCCAGGCAAGTCCAGCAGGGAGGAGACCTCAGGGGTATAACCAGGACTAGGTGGAAAAATTATATTTCAACACTGGCCTGGGAACACCTCGGGATCCTCCAGTTAGAGCTGGCAAATGTGGCTCGGGAAAGGGACGTTTGGGATCCCATGCTGGAGCTGTTCAAGAAGATGAGATAAGATATTTGAGGTCTGAAAACTATATTTTTTGTTATTTTGACCAGTTGTTATTTTCTACAACAAAATACTTTAAATGACAATTCTTTCATTCGTTTGGGAGTAATGTTGTCAGTAGTTTACAGAATAAAACAAAACATTTCATTTGACTCAAACACATACCAGAGAAACCGATAATACTGCAGTGGTTGGTACATTTTTTCCAGGGCTGTTTGTACCATTTGTAAAGAAATCATGAGCAGGCATAAAACATCTTTAATTTCTAATGGGGTTCACATTCAACTGTAGGTCATTACAGAATGGCACAATCATAAAACAAAACATGGCAACAAAGAAAAAAAATTACTGACCCCAATTTCTGCATACCCGTAGCTTTTAACACTAGTATTGCCCCCTTTAGCATCAATGACAGCATGCCGTCTTCTGTAATATTTGTTTATGAGGCCCTCAATTCTTGCAGGTGGTATAGCTATCCATTAATCTTGGCAAAATACATGCTATGTTTTTGGTCGTCTTGTGTGAACTGCACGTTTGAGATCTCCTCAGAATGCCTCGATGATATAAGGATAAGGAGACTGTGATGGCTACTCCAGAACCTTTACCTTTTTTTGCTGTAACCACTGGAGTGTCAACTTGGTCTTGTGCTTAGGGTCATTGTCATGCTGGAAAGTCCAAGAGTGTCCCATGCGCAGCTTTCATGCAGATGTATGTAAATTGTCTGCCAGTATTTTCTGATAAAATACTGCATTCATCTTGCAATCAATTTTCACAAGATTCACCATGCTTTTAGCACTCACACACTCTCAAAACATCAGTGACCCACCACATGCTTCACAGTGGGGATGGTATTCTGTTCACTATAGGCCTCGTTGACTCCTCTCCAAACATAGCGCTTATGGTTGTGACCATAAAGCTCAATTTCGGTTGCAGCACTCTAAATTACAGTGTGCCAGAAGCTGTGAGGTGGGTCAAGTTGCTATCGGACATATTATAACCGGGCTTTTTTTGTGGCATTGCTGCAGTAAAGGCTTCTTTTTGGCAACTCAACCATGCAGCTCCTTTTTGTTCAAGTATCATCATATTGTGCTCCTTGAAACTTTTTCCAGAGCAGCCTGTATTTCTTCTGAGGTAACCTGTGTTTTTCTTTGTATCCTGAACAATTCTTCTTAAATTTTTGGCTGAAATCTTTCTTGGTCTACCTGAGATTGGCTTGGTATTAGGTGATTATGAATTTTCCACTTCTTATTAAGTGATTGAACAGAACTGACTGGCATTTCCAAGGCTTTGGATATCTATTTATAGCCTGTTCCTTGTTACGTAGGTCTTCTGACAGTTCTTTTTTGCTCCAGTATCAATGCCAGAATTTCTGCCAGAGTATGCAAACTTAAGAGCACAAATGTACAAGCACTATCAGACAATTCACATGAATAGTCACCCAAACTGGAAGATGACAGGATAAAAGAAGATACCCCATTGAAGTACCATACATCAGCTTTCTCACTTCTCAACCCATCCCCTTAGCAACACTAATCACGGACCAGGCAAGACAATCTGCGGACATGCCCACAAGATAGAATAGGATAAAAGGGGAAGGTATTGACCATTACAGCGCTTCACAAATATCCTTTACCCCACGCCTCAAAAAAGAGCAGCAAAAGCATCCATGCCAATTGTGCTCTGACTCCAAAAAGGCAAAGGACACCCCAACACCTAAACCAGTTCAATTGCTTCCTGAAGCCAACGAGGCAGCCGGTGATAAGATAGTGCCTTACCAAATGGCGAAGCGCCATAACACACAAACAGTTGAGGTGTTACTCTCTGCAGCGTGTGCCGCATTGTTTCTGCGCATGAATAACTGATGGGCATGCTCTCCTCCCTTATAGAGAGGATGAAAGAAATCCCACAACTCCACTTTTTGTGACTTGAATGAGTTCTTAGCAGTCTTCGGCAAGAAAGACGGATTGGAAGTTAACTAGGCCATGCTCAAGGGCTTTGGCCATGGGGTGTGAGCAAAGGCATCATCCTTCTCCCGCAGAGATATCCACAGGGACACTCATCGTTCTCTCATCTAACAAACTGGTCTACCGCTGCATTTCCCAACCGGCTCCACAAAGTGTAAACAATGTCTGGGTGCAGCATCCACTCGTCGTCCTCGGGACATGTGGTCTGCGTCCATATTAAGGTGACCTGGAACATGAGATGCCTTCAAGATGATTGTGAGCCCAACTCCCTAATTCCTCTGCCAAACGATGGAATACAGGAGTACTCGCTATTCCTAGGCAATTGAGATATAGGTCACTGATATTCTGTTGTCTGACCACAACAATACAACACAATCCCAAATCATTGGAGCAAAGTAGCACAAAAGACTACACACTGCCTATTGCCTGCCTCGGGTACGTCCCCCCGACATTAGATCCAGCAGGGACCGAATGTGCTGTCACTGTACAGTGCGGCTGAAAATGCATAAGAATGACCAGTAAGGCATCTCTCCATGAATCCAACATGCACGCCACCCTGGACAGAGTATCAATCTGGAGACACAGATAAACTACTTGTTGACAAGGCCACAAGGATCTTTTTCCAATTCACTGCAAACTCCAGGCATGACAGGTGTGTAACCAGAGTGGCAGTGTGTGTCATAGCCAATTCGGCTGAGCTTGCCAGAAGTACTAAATCATCCAGTTAAAGCAGAACTTGGACTCCTTTTCAACATAGAGGCTCTAAAGGTGCTCCCAGACACTTCAAGAATGTCTCTGGAGCCAGAGCATTCACAAATTGGACACATTCGTTTGGAAGGAAAAGTGGAGAAACTTTGTGACAGAGGGCTATCAGCACATCCACGTTTATGCAGAAGTAGTTTAGATGAATTTAGTGAAGTGTTTTATTGTGAGCATTTGGAATGGCTATTTCAAGTGTAAATCCAAAATCAGCCTCACTTCCCTATCTTCTTTGGCACCAAGAAGTAATGGGAATACAACCCCTTCTCCACTTGCCTGCGGGGCACCACTGTCACAGCATTCTTCGCCAATAGCTCTGCTTTTCGTAATAACATAGCAGCTGCCTTCTGCTAGGAAGCCATCACCATCTGGATGAAACTTCAGCGCGTAACCCGGGAGTGCATTCATCTGTAGTATATGGGCCAGAAAAACCCTATGCTTTTCCAAAGCTGTCGCCACTGCTGTCCACCATACATGAGACGGCAGCAGAGCCCAAGGGGGCTTTTCTAGAAATGGACAGGAAGGTGAATTAGGCATGAATGCAACAGCTAAATCACCATCGCCATAAACTGCTGAGGCAGTGGGCAGACAGGAAGAAGAGTGTCTTTTATGACCACAAGTAACTGACCGTTTAAGCAACCTAGCATTATAATCAATGGGCAGCCTGCTCAACAAACTGGCCGAGGAGCTTTGCCTGTAGCCCTTGGTTACCAGCGACTAACAACACAACACTGTTGGGCTGTGTAGAAAGAGGGCAGGCTGAAGAGAATCTGCAACACCGACATCCTGACACTGTTTCTAATAGGTACTATTAGGTACTGGCATAGGTACTATGCCAGGCAGCAGAAGAACAGGTGCAGTAGTGACATTGGCCACTAAGACACTGAGAACCTCTGGCACCGGGAGTGAGACGGAGGTGGTCACGTGACTGGGGTCTTCAAATCCAGATATCAATCAAATTGATTTTCAATCAAATATGTTTTATAAAGCCCTTTTTACATCAGCAGTTGTCACAAAGTGCTTTTACAAAACACCCGGCCTTAAACCCCAAGGAGCTTCTGAGGCTAGGAAAAACTCCCTAAAAAAGCTGAAATTGAGGAAGAAACATAGAGAGGAACCAGGCTCATAGGGGTGACCAATCCTCTTCTGGCTGTGCTGGGTGAACATATTAAGAGTCCAATTTGTATTAGTTAATCGATGCATGTGGGCTGAGCCCAGAGTATATTTAAACATTGTCCAGATCGAACAAGGACAGGGACAGATGGGGGGGTTGGGTGTCAGCAGAATGGCAGCTGAAATCGTCAGGTATTGTCTTGATCTGCAACACAACCAGGAGGACATTGGACAGGGACAGCAACGAATCAAGCCTGGTACTCCGCAGGTGTGGGCCAAGACCTCATGTCCTCGTAAGTTTAAAATGGCAGGAGACAGGGAACATAGATCTACAAGGATTTATAATGGAAAAGGAGAACTGACCATACTCCCCCAGCACAATAATATAGCAGCATAAAACCTTGGGGCTGAGACACATCATGTGACGAGCAACCATCCCGCCAGT
The DNA here is from genome assembly GCA_016801105.1 of Esox niger. Classification (NCBI taxonomy): domain Eukaryota; kingdom Metazoa; phylum Chordata; class Actinopteri; order Esociformes; family Esocidae; genus Esox; species Esox niger. Next base: position 17,334 of record JACXGJ010005814.1, on the reverse strand, counting down.
ACCAAAAAGGCATGGCGCTTGCCAATTCTCATTTTACCTTGATGTCAGAACACATGCCAAACCACCACAGCCGAATAACCTGGACATGTGAAAACACATGGACAATAGATTCAAGGGAAACAGAGAGTGAGGAAGCAAGCAGGAAATACTGTCTTTAATGCATTAACAAAACAGTCTCTTTCTCAACCTGGTGTCAGGGGGGAGGGGGATCCGTCGCTCTCACCCCCTCCTCCAGTCAGTCCCCTCTCCTCATGGTCACCTTAACATCCCATGGACGACGTTCTTTTGCCTTCCTACATATTCACCCCCAGTGCCAGAGGAGCAGAGGGAAGAGGAATCCTTAATGTAGTTGCTGCACAATCCCATGGTGGAACGAGGTCCTGAGGAGAGGACAGAGGAGGTCACAGACATTGTGTCCTCATCACCCACAGACCGAATAGAACACACTCACTACCATCTCCAAAGGAGGGGATGCAGGTCCGTCAACCTCGGTCAGCAGAAATGAAAACCCAAGTGGGCCCTTTACTGCATCCACTACAGAGTTGTTGCCTGACAGTCATAAGGCAGTCATAAGGCTCCCCATCCACCACCAGGTGGACAACCCTTAGTGCAGCAAGGGTAAACCACAAGGAGCAGAAATCCTCCTATGGGGCAGAGTTCCACAAAAAGAACAGGAAGAGTCAGCAATGATCTTGCCTGCATGCTTCTTTGCCCTGTAGCCTTGTAGGAATTTTATGCAAAGCAGATGGTGACCAATGACCTTTCCTGCAGACCTTGTAATGTGTTGCAGTTAACCCCGACTGCATCTAACCCCCGAAGACCCAGACACAAACGGTGATGTAAAAGGTGAAAATGGGCTTCACAACTGACATCTAGAGCAAAAAGAGGATTTTACTTGGAGACTTTAGTTTAGTGATGTGCTGCTTGACACTACGCTTGATACTGTTCCGATCTGTTTGAACATTATTTCTCGATGCGAGTGTCAGAGACGTGTTCCGAAACACTTCTGGTCACGTGACGCTGGATGGCAAAACAATGTCACATGTTATTGAATGGAACCTGTGCAGTTACGTCAAACAATTTACTGACTGAGGTTTTGATAACCAGGTGAAATACCAACAACTTTAAATGAGTGGCGTCACTTTGTTGGAAGTTAGCATAATTAGTAGTTACCTTAGAAATGCTCTATCATCTAAGGCAATAACTCAGTACGCATCGCAGCCTTTATTGAGCACATTTTCAATTTCAATGCTACAGCTGTGAGTGAAGTTCAGTGGTGGTCCAGTGGGTGGTCACAGACTCTCCAAGTTCAATTCCTTGTTATTGTTACTGACTATTATCCAAATCATTACAATGGATGTTATAGTACTGATTGGCTGTTCCAGCATTGGAACATTGTCTCGAGTAGTGTTGGGCTGCTATGTACACATGTACTGTTGAGCTCAATCGAAACATTCTAGTGTCGATTGAGTGACTGAGACCTGAATGCCTCAGGCTTTGACATTTTTGGTGGCAATAACAACAGCCTTCAATGAATTGTCAATTTGTTGCAAGAGAAACATGTGTGAGATGAATGAGAGATTTTGAGAGTTAGTTGTGTGACAATTGAAATAAGCCTGGTTAGTAGAAAGTCATTATAAAGTGCTTGTTGCAAAGCACAGGTTTCAACAATTCTCTACCACCTGAGCGCCCTGTCGATCAGTGGAGACACTTTCAAAGCCTAGGTTATATTTAGAAATTGAAGTAGAAACTTTTAATTTCAAATTACTTCACTAGTGGTGTTGTAGGTAGTGTCGCCGTCGGCAGAGCAAGTCCACCCTGGTTTAAATCCAGATGAATTTGTTGTTCAAATAGTGCCTCATTTACTGTAAATGGAATAGGAATGAAACCCTTCTCACCCACACACTTCCCATCCAAAACAATATGATGGAGGAATGGTTAAATGAAAAGCAAGCTGGAAAGGCAAGAGGAAAGCAGGATACGAAACCCAAATATTTTTTCACTTTTCAAGTAACACACACACAAAGCTCTTGAGCCACTAAATATGTTCTGGCAATATGGGAAAATATGTTTCTAGGAACACTGAACATTCAAATTTTATTTCTCAACAGCAGTTGTCACAGTCAATTAAATGTTTTTGAGCATTTTGTAAAGCCTTGCCAAAAATGTTTCAATTGTCTCAGTGTTATGGAAAGCATTGTTTTGCCCATCACTACTTACATTTTCTTTAGCTACTGCAAGTGTTAGAGCACACCTTCAGTGTGAACACTGTGATGCTTTCATCCTGCCTGAAATTATAAATCCAACTGTAAGAGTCACAGTTGAGTAGGGTCTGGAAGTAGGCACAATCAAAACGAGAGAAATGGGTACATTTACTCCAAGATACCCGAACAACATAACAAACAAAAACTGACAAGGACTGGGAGAAAAGGACAGAACTAAATACACAGGCAAACGAGGAAACAGGACACAGGTGAGTGGAAACAGGTGATTATGATGACACTGATTGACTGAGGGAAGACAGGGAAAACAATTTGATTGAGATTGGGACTTTGACTGGCCCACTGTATAACATTCACCTTTTGTTCTTGAGCCACGCTGCTTGGGATTATTATACTGCTGAAAGGCAAATATTCTCCAAAGCTGCAGACTGAGGCAGGTTTCTTCTAGCCTTAATTGCCTGTATTTAGCTCCATAAATCTTTCCTTAAATTTTAACAAGATTCCAAATTCTTTTTGATGAGCATTGTGATGCTTCCACAATTTTTCACTGTAAGGATATCTGTGCCCCATTACTGAGAGAATTGGTCAAGGGTCTGAAGAAGTTTGCAATGCACTGTGTTTTAAAAACAGCAGTTCAGCCGGAGAGCCCAAGTAGGCATTGGCTCAGACACATCAGCTGACGTTGGTATTGGGCCTACCACAGTCGGAATATTCTTAATCTAATATGGTGGTCTATATTTATGTTGGTCAGGGTACTCTGTCTGCTACTCTGCTGATCGTCTTGCATGCAATTGCTAAACCCACCCACCATCCCTGTAGTGCCTAATATCAACAACGTACCATCTCATTTGTGAAATGTGGTGGAGGTTTTATGGCTTGGTCATGTATGGCTGCCATACATGTCCTTATTGGCAATGCAACTGCTGACAACTGCATCAGAGTGCATTATGAAGTGTACAGAATAGTAGCAGCAGAATTAATTGTTGTATGCTAAAGTACAAGAAAATGTCTCCAAAACTCTTTGGATGGCAATTCCATTGGGAAACAGTAAGACAATCGTGACACAATTCTTCCATAGCAACAAGAGATTTTCAGCGCAAAAAGATTTCATTTGTTAAAGATGAGACCTAAATCATACTATACATTGACTAAATTGTAAGACTAATATGGCAAGTACACATAACCCCAAATTAAAGCTGAGAATCAATGTTTCTACCTCTATTTGATTTTAATTAAAACCTTTTGCAGTATAGCGATAAGAAGAAAGAAGTCTTCACTTTTGCTATAATTATGCAGGGCGCCATAGAAATGACATATTGCTGCATTAATCCTGTTTAATTTAGCCCACCCTGTCTCCTTCAGTTTAGTCTGTATATCTTTAATTCTGTCAGATTACAAGTTCATGAAAGTTCATGAAATTGTGTTAATTATCTAGGTAAGCTGACATAATGTAACAGGTCACAGCTTTAGATCAAGTCAACAGATGGTAACATCCTGCAAAACAGGAAAAAATGTGGGACTGGAGATAAGTTTACTGGTTTATGTACAGCTCCATTTGGGAGGTAAATTTTTTTGGTTAATGTTTGGTTAATGTTTGGAACAATATTTGTAGATAAGTTACAAAGATATTCACAAAAATTTAGTGTCTGCACTGCAGGAACAATAAATAGTCTAGAGTGGGTACAGTATTTGTTTTCCATACAATTTTCTTGGGGCAAAAAATATATACATAATTCTAGACTCTTTTTGCCTTTTGATTGGAGATTTGCATTTCCTCCATTGTTCTGGAGTAATTTTTTTACATTTTAAATAAGTGGCCATTACTGCTCAGAATGAGGAAGAAGGACAAGGCGAACAAAAACCATTATTAACCAGAGCACCAAAGTCTTGTGGCCCATTGTGGTGAAACTTAGTATAAATGACTTGTTACCAATTCAACATTTGTAATTTATTGTAAGGTGGCCTTAAACTAATAACGTGCACAATTCTTCAGTAAATGAAAAACAATTAACACAAAATATGCATTTCATGGGTGTGAATCAATTAAAACACAAGACACTTAGTGACAGATGAAGCATGTTGTTTAGTAGTAAAGCTATCTTACCAGTAATAGATCATCCCTGACACAAAGCTGATGCAATTGTTATTTGTCATTTGTTACAAACAACTGATACCCGGAGTCCGCTAGATTTCATCCCATACCACATACACTAAAGCATGACAACTTTTCTGACCATCTTTTATTTGTTTCTATTTCTATGTTGGTATGTACAATTCATCTGTATTGTGCATACACCCCATCTGTGGTCAGACGTCATAAAATGTTCCTAACTAAACAGTATCATCCTTTAGACCAACGGATACTGGTTTAGGAATTTTTTCTGTTTCTGCATTGTAATCATATACAGTGGGGCAAAAAATTATTTAGTCAGCCACCAATTGTGCAGGTTCTCCCACTTAAAAATATGAGAGGCCTGTAGTTTTCATCATAGGCACACTTCAACTATAAGAGACAAAATTAGAAAAATACAGAAATTCACATTGTAGGATTTGTAATGAATTTATTGGTAAATTATGGTGGAAAATAAGTATTTGGTCAATAACAAAAGTTCATATCAATACTTTTTTATATACCCTTTGTTGGCAATGACAGAGGTCAAATGTTTTCTGTAAGTCTTCACAGGGTTTTCACGCACTGTTGCTGGTATTTTGGCCCATTCCTCCATGCAGATCTCCTCTAGAGCAAAGATGTTTTGAGGCTGTCACTGGGCAACACAGACTTTCAACTCCCTCCAAAGATTTTCTATGGGGTTGAGATCTGGTGACTGGCTAGGCCACTCCAGGACCTTGAAATGCTTCTTACGAATCCACTCTTTTGTTGCCCGGGCGGTGTGTTTGGGATCATTGTCATGCTGAAAGATCCCGCCATGTTTCATCTTCAATGCCCTTGCTGATGGAAGGAGATTTTCACTCAAAATCTCACGATACATTGCCCCATCCATTCTTTCCTTTACACGGATCAGTCGTCCTGGTCCCTTTGCAAAAAACAGCCCCAAAGCATGATGTTTCCACCCTCATGCTTCACAGTAGGTATGGTGTTCTTTGGATGCAACTCAGCATTCTTTCTCCTCCAAACACGACGAGTTGAGTTTTTACCTAAAAAGTTCTATTTTGGTTTCATCTGACCATATAACATTCTCCCAATCGTCTTCTGGATCATCCAAATGCTCTCTAGCAAACCTCAGACGGGCCTGGACATGTACTGGCTTAAGCAGGGGGACATGTCTGGCACTGCAGGATTTGAGTCGCTGGCGGCGTAGTGTGTTACTGATGGTAGCCTTTGTTACTTTGGTCCCAGCTCTCTGCAGGTCATTCACTAGATCCCCCCATGTGGTTCTGGGATTTTTGCTCACCGTTCTTGTTATCATTTTGACCCCACAGGGTGAGATCTTGTGTGGAGCCCCAGATCGAGGG
>JACXGJ010005814.1:0-11538 GCA_016801105.1 Esox niger | reverse complement strand
AACTGCTTACCTATTGCATATTCAGTCTTCCCAGCCTGGTGCAGGTCTACAATTTCTGGTGTCCTTTGACAGCACTTTGGTCTTGACCATAGTGGAGTTTGGATTGTGACTGTTTGAGGTTGTGGACAGGTGTCTTTTATACTGATAAGTTCAAACCAGTGCCATTAATACAGGTAATGAGTGGAGGGCAGAGGAGCCTCTTAGAATTTACCAATAAATTCATTAAAAATCCTACAATGTGATTCTCTGGATTTATTTTTCTCATTTTGTCTCTCATAGTTGAAGTGTACCTATGATGAAAAATACAGGCCTCTCTCATTTTTTTTGTGTGAAACCTGCACAATTGGTGGTACTTTTTGCCCCACTGTATTAGTAGAGGACTGGTCACAGCCCTAACAGTCATTTTAGTTATAATGGAGCTATTATTTTTTATTATTAATGTATGCCTATGTGTACCCCTTTGGTTATTATAGCTATTTAGAATAGCTTTTCATTGTTAAAATAGAGGTGTCTGCAAAATTAAATGTTTGTAATTTAGCAGACTCCCTCAGACAGTGTGACTGAGCAATTGCATTAAGTACCCAGTTAGAAGGTAAATGACTTCATAGACTCAAAGCTTTTGGTGGATTCATTATTTAATTAATGTTATGTACCCACAGTGGAACAGAGGTGGAGCATTGTTGCAAATTTGCATGAATAAGTCCAGCTCTAGAAAAGGAGTATATATTATGCCTGTATAGACCGTTAATAATTGTTAGTGAGTATGATGTAGCTGGTGCATCATACTTTAAGAATTGTATAATGCCATTATCTTAAAGAAATTCAGTGAGATTTTAGAAACCCTGTTAGTAATGTCCAATTTGTTCATGTGTTACTATTGCCACCTAGTGGTGCATTTGTTAATCCCTTCATATGTAGAAACCATGTTAAAGTGATGCTTTGTTGGTGTGATGTAATTACACTACTGTTCAAAAGCTTGGGGTCAATAAGAAATGTTCTTGTTTTCCATGAAGACATAAATTAAAAGAGTTTGAATAGAAGATATAGCAAAATGAATAGGAAATACAGTCATTGACAAGGTTAGAAATTGTGATTATTAATTGAAATAATAAGCAGACCTTTGGCATTCTAGAAGTCAATTAATAGAGGTAATCTAAAGAGATTTCACCCCATGATTTCTGAAGCTCCTGCCACAAGTTGGATTGCCTTGATGGGCACAATCCATATGGTCAATCTGCTCCCACAACATCTCAATAGGGTTGAGATCGGGTGACTGTGCTGAGCACTCCATTATAGACAGAATAACAGTGGATTGCTTCTTCCCTGAACAGTTCTTATAGTTTGGAGTTGTGCTTTGGGTCATTGTCCTGTTTTAGGGGGACATTGGCTCAAATCAAGTGTCATTCATAGGGTAGGGCATGTGTGATAATAGCCTTCCCTATTTACCCTCTACAAATCTGCCACTATACACCCACCCAAGCACCCCCAGACATTGCCTCCAACATTCTTGACAGATGTCATCAAACACTCCTGCATCTTTTCATTTGGTTTGCGTCTCACAAACCATCCACCCTTAACACTTTTTTCAATATCCCTCTGACCAATGTCTGTGTTCTTTCCCACATCTTAATCTTTCCTTTTTATAGGCCAGTCTGAGATATGGCTTTTTCTTTGTAACTCTGCCTAGAAGGCCAGGACCTGTGAGGCCTCTTTTCTCAAACTAGACAATCTAATGTATTTGTCCTCTTGCTCAGTTGTGTACCGGGGCCTCCTACTCATATTTTATTTCAGTTCACTCTGTTCTGTGAAGGGAGTAGTACACAGCACTGTACAAGATCTTCAGTTTCTTGGCAATTTCTTGCATACAATTGCCTTCATTTCTCAGAACAATAACATACTGAGGAGTTTCAAAAGAAAGTGATTTGTTTCTGGCCATTTTGTGCCTATAATGGAACCCACAATTGCTTATGCTTCAAGTACTCAACTACTGTAAAGAAGGTCAGTTTTACAGCTTCCTTAATCAGCTTTTTTCAGCTGTAACGTAATTGCAAATGGGTTTTCTAATGATCAGTTAGACTTTTAAAACGGAGAACTTGGAATAGCAAACACAACATGTCATTGGAACACTGGTGTGATGGTTTCTGATAATCTACCTATGTACGCATACGTAGATCTTCCATAAAAAAATATCAGTTTCCAGCTACAGTAGTACTTTTCAACCTTAACACCGTCTACACTGTATTTCAGATCAATTTGTTGTTATTTAATGAACACAAATGTGCTTTTCTTTAAAAAACAAGGACATTTCTAATTGACCCCCCCCAAAAAAAATTCTATATGCACTAAACAAAATGATAAAAGAAACGCTTTTGTTTTTGCCCCAATTCATCATGAGCTGAACGCAAAGATCTAAGACATTCTCTGTGTACACACAAGGCCACACAAATTTTCGAGTGGCCTTTTATTGTGGCCAGCCTAAGGCACACCTGTGCAAAACTCATGTTGTCTGATCATTATCTTGATATGCCATATCTGTGAGGCGGATAGATTATCTCGGCAAAGGAGAAGGGCTTACTAGCACATATTTAGATAGATTTGTGAACAATATATTTGAGAGAAATAGGCCTTTGGTGTACATAGAGAAAGTCTTAGTTCTTTGAGTTCAGTTCATGATGAATTGGAGCAAAACAAAAGTGTTGCATTTATAATTTTGTTCAGTTTATACTTGATGCACAGTATTATAAAATGTATGGCACTTTTAAAATGGCACTGTTCTGCTTGCCAATAACCATACACACACTGGGTGTTAGATATTCTCAATTACATATAATGGAAAAGTAATCAAATAAGTACTCGGCCAAGTCGGGGGAAAAATACATTTAGTCTTCATGAATGTTCCATATATCAGTCTTAACAGAAAATGGTTGTTCTCATGTATATTGGTACACATATACAGTATGTACACAATATTGGTGTCTACCTAGAACAATGCATTTAAATTCTCTGGCCAAGAGGCCACTCTCCCACATTTTAACCCCAAGCTGTATGATCAATGTAAACATCACACATTCCTGAGGTTGGCAGGGCATGACTCCCTGAATGAGGTAATATCTAGACGAGCTTTACTGTAACAAAATGTACATTTATACAGTGTACATACTACATTCAGAATAATACATGTATCTGCAGGATTTTCAGTTTTTCAGTACAGTCAGTAGAGTCCTATGCCAAGCCATAGCCCAGTACGTACTATACTATCCATTACCAGCCTATTTGTTACGGACGCCTTCCGAGGGAGGCGCACGCAACACTCCACTGCTTGTATACTCCCGGTGATAGCAGCAACACGTGGGGTAGTGGATGCAAGGAAGGAAGTCGGACAACCAGGCTGATGGGCTAGCCCAATGTTTTGGGTATTCAATTAAAGTAAATCACAAACCATACAATGTAACCAACAATAGGGAAAGAGGGCAGGTAACATAAGCAGGAGTAAGGCAATGCCAGCGGTCTGTCAAATCAAAGAAAACAAATACAAAGGACCCTGTACTACACCTCTATACCTGCCTAACCAAAACTTCCCTAGCAGAACTCTGACCTCACTGCTACAATAACACTGGGCGACAGCCACTTGCTTCTAACCTAATGTATATAACAATGGGTTACCTATGGGCGTATGTAAACCCCAGGGTATCTTCCTAGCCCTACTCCACAGAGGACTAAGATGAAGGAAAACAACACAAGCACATTGACAAGCCACTCTTTCACACACTCAAAACTAACCTAACCAAACCCTAATTCTAATTTCTGTAATCTGTATATTTAGTTCTGTCTCACTCACTCTCACACACACCAAACACAACAATTTGCTATGCTAAGCTACAATTCACCCAAAAAATGATGGTTCATTATAGGCCGGTGAGCCGCGGGATTGGATGGTGGAGGTGACGGCCACGCCCATCTCATTACAGCAACACACCGGACCGGGGAAGCAAACAAAAAAAACAGACAAAGACAGAAAACAACACAGAGGACGCAATACTATTCATACAAGTTAACTACAAATCAGCCATTTACTGTGTCTTGTCATCATTTAAACCAAGGTCTTGTACCTTGTACTATTTATATTTCTGAATAATAGTTTGATGTCTCAAAAGTCTTTGTGTAGCGTCCTTGCGTAGATTGCTCAATAAAGGAGATTTGGCAAGGTATAAAAGTAATAATCCGGGCAACATTTGATTTTGATCTATATCCAAGTTATCATTTCATGACATTCCATTTAACATTAAAACAATATTAATTGTCAGTGTGAATCCATTTCAAAATGAAATGGATCAATTTAATATGAGTGACTGTGAACACACATTGTTGCATATTAATTCCCAGAGCCTAGGTATCAATGTCATAATAAGTTTCCACACTGCAACAAGAATGATCATTCATCAGATTTGTAAAAAGGAGAAGAAAAAGTTCTCAGCTATGTTCACTTGTTTAAGGAAGATCCAAATTAAACGACCAGAAATAGGGAGTTACTTGCTAACCAGTCGCTTTAATTCATAGTTATTTTTTTATTGATCTCAGGTTAGTTCTCAATTCGCTTTAGCTATTAATTTACAGCTCTGGAAAAAATTAAGAGACCACTCTTTTTTTCTTGAATCAGCATCTCTACATTTATGGCTGCCATTCCATTTCAGTGTCTGTCACATTTGGGACAACAAAGCTACAGACTGGCAGAAGGTGAAAATGACTGTCCACTGACCGAGATGACCGTCAAATAATTTGAATGTCTCTCAACAACTGTAGGATGACATCAAGTGACTTGCAAATAGGATGGCAAAGGGGAGCTGGGCTGAAGTTGTGTAAAGCTAGAAAAAAGCTCTTCATCAATGAGAAGCAAAGAAACGCCAGGCTAAAGTTTGCAAAAGACCTTAGTGGTATGGAGTTAGGTGATCTTCTCTGATGAGTTACATTTTCAGCTTTGCTCATCTAATGGTTTGACAAAGACCTGGACTCTTAAAACAAAAGTATTTGTTGTTGAAAATGAAAATTAATTTAATTTCTTTGCATAATTTGGGTGCTTAAGAAAATGCAACTTTTTTGTTATTAACAGACTATCAAATTCTGCAATAAACAATTGAATTACTCTCTCCCTTGACAACCGGGTACGCAAATAATTATTGACACTATATGAAACGGCTGATTTCAAACACCTTGTTACAGACACACAAGGTGACACACACAGGTGAAAATTGCAATAAAAGTTGAATTTCCCACAACTGTGGCTTCTAAATTGCAATTATTGTCTGTGTATAAATAGCGTATGAGTTTGTTAACGCTCACATGGATGTACAGCCTCTGTAACAAGGTAATGGATCTTTGAAAAAAATTGAAAAGGATATAAAAAGATATCCAAAGGCTTGCAAATGCCAGTCAGTACTGCTCAATCACTTATTAACCCTCTGACAACTAAGCTTTCCAAATCCACCTGTCACTGTCTTGACATTTTGGCCTACAATATGGACATTCTTTATAGTAGAAGGAAGTGATTTATATTCTGGGATTGTGCTACGCTACATGAAGCATGTATTGAAAATAAAATAGTAAAAAAGGTTATATATTGAAAGAGAATAGTAAAATATAATAGGTAGGCAGTTTTACATTACATTCACATTATAATGTACCGTTATATGAAGTTATATAGGCCGTGTAATTCCACTAAAACAATGCAAAATAATAATGAACATTATCATAGAATAGCATTTAGGCTACACTTACTCTATTTAAAAAAATTCTATTCTGTCCTCATACTTTTCATTGTCTGAATGTTCAGACCAAATCTTTACAATCCTCGCATAATCATTTATTCCTCTTCTTTCGCCGTTTGGTATAAAAAAATTTCCCCAAAAAATTGCTTGTATCAACTGAATGCATCTTCAATGCAATCCAAATGCATAATGACTTTATTGGGAGCATGGTAAGTGTGACACGCGCCTCTCCCCTGCGCACTTGCTCACTCTTTCTCCCTCTTTTGGGGAGGGGGGTGACATGGGTAGACTTTAGATTGGTTGTTTTACCAATTTGTGATTGGTTTATGTATTGTAGACTTCTAAACAACAGAATAAGATCAAGTATAATTAGTTAGGGTGGCTGCTGAAATCCTGAACGACAACTTCTGTTGTGGTTTTGTGATCACAATTGTGGGGCTTCTGGTTGACGAAAGTACACAAACGAGACGTGGTTATTTGCAGCGGAATAGCATTTTTCACATAGAAGAATGAAGCTTCTAATTTTTATGGTTACAGAGCAGTAAGTAAAAATATATTTTTACCATTGTTATCATTGACGCGCGTGCGTGTCAATCACGCTCAGGGGGTTAAGAAGTGGAACATTATGGGATATCTTGATTCCAAGCCAAGGTCAGATAGACCAAGAAGGATTTCAACCAAAACCGTCAGAAGAATTGTTTGGGATACAAAAAAAATCCACTGGTAACCTCAGGAGAAATACAGGCTTCTCAGGAAATAGATAGTGTGGTTGTTTCAAGGAGCACAATATGACGATTCTTAAACAAAAATTAGTTGCATGGTAGAAAAGAAGCCTTTACTGCAGCAATGCCACAAAAAGCCTGGTTATAATATGTCTGACAGCAACTTCAACCTCACAGCTTCTGGCCCACAGTAATTAGGAATGATGAGACCAAAATAGAGCTTTATGGTCACAACCATCCGCGCTATTTTTGGAGAGGAGTCAACAAGGCCTATAATGAACAGAATACCATCCCCACTGTGAAGCATGTGGTGGTTCACTGATGTTTTGCGAGTGTGTGAGTGCTAAAAGCATGGTGAATCTTCTGAAAATGTATGGCAAGATGAATGCAGCATGTTATCAGTAAATACTGGCAGACAATTTACATACTTCTGCATGAAAGCTGCGCATGGGACGCTCTTGGACTTTACAGCATGAAAATGACCCAAATCACAAGGCCAAGTTGACACTCAGAAAAAGGTGAAGGTTCTGGAGTGGCCATCACAGTCTCCTGATCTTTATATCGAGGTATTCTGAGGAGATCTCAAATGTGCGGTTCATGCAAGACAACCAAAGACTTAGCATGTATTTTGCCAAGGTGAGTAAGTAGCTATACCACCTGCAAGAATTCAAAAGACTGCATGCTGTCATTGATGCTTAAGGGGGCAGTACTAGTGTTAAAAGCTAAGGGTATGCCGAAATTTGAACTGGGGTCAGTTCATTTTTTTCTTTGTTGCCATGTTTTGTTTTATGATTGTGCCATTCTGTTATGACTTACAGTTGAATGGGAATCCCATAAGAAATAAAATACATGTATTTTGCCTGCTCACTCATATTTTCTTTACAAATGGCATATACAGCTTCAGAAAAAATTCAGAGACCACTGCACCTTTTCTTATAAAAAAAGTCAAAAATGAAGAGACCGCTGCAAATTGAACGCTTCTGTTCCTCACTCAAAGCATTCCTTTTCAACTTTTTTTGAAAGGAAAGAAAAAGGTGCAGTGGTCTCTTAACTTTTTAAGAAACCAATTCTCTTAAAGGTATGCAAACTTTTGAGCACAACTGTATACAAATTAAGCACACTAAGCTCTGACAGGAAAAAGACACAAAGACACATGGAGCGGAGGGAACATACACTGATCAGCCATAACATTATGACCCCTGAGAGGTGAATTGAATAACACTTATAATCTTGTTATCATGGCATCTGTCTGTGGGTGAGATATATTAGGAAGCAAGTGAACATTCTGTCTTCAGAGATAATGTGTTAGAAGCAGGAAAAGTGGGCAAGCATAAGGATGTATGGGGTAGTGAGCAACACATGTCCAACCATTGTCATTTGTGCAGTTTCCAAGAAAGTAAAGAAAATGGCATGTATTTGCAAAACAACTTTATTCTGTGTTGTGTCCAATAGAATTAAAATACACCTATATTATCAGGAACAGACATGCTTTCTCACAAGCTTCATAATAAGGATAAAAATGCACTAGATAGGATTTTTAAGTAAGAAAACCATGACAGCCTTTTGCAATTTCTCATCAGTCAAAAAGCAGTACATAACTCGGTAAGTCAAAGTACTCCTTAGACTAGCAAACGTTAACTTAGTGTTCCTGGTTGCTAACTACAGAGAAGTAGTCTAAGCCTTCTTTTGCTTCCTTGCAGTTTTCGTATTGTATGCTATAGCAAACAAGGGAGGAATTGTCAGTTTGTCATCCTGGACTCTAGCTGTCATTATAGTTTCTTACAGTAAGCAATCTTTGCTCCTTATGGTGTACTTACATGATATATCTTCTGGGTAAAATGTGCATTCAAAAAATTTGCCTTACAAAATGCGAATGGGTGGAAGGCCTGTATCGCAGGTGATTTAATGGAACAGAATTTCTGCAACCGAATTGGTGGGAAAATAGTGCCACACTCCAATAATTACTGATACTGTATAGTCTGTTGCTAAACAACACTTTGAGGGCCTCATTAGCTAACACAACATGGGGGCAAAACTTTTTACAGAAAGAATCCTACCTAGTGCAGTTTTAACAATAGCAGTTATAATAACACCCTGGTAATAAACTTAACTTAACTGGTGTTGAAAATGTTTTACACTTTTTTACTCTTCAGATTTTTCTGTGTACTTACACTGATTCTCTTAGTTCTATAGCCAAACACTATCATCTCAATAATACTTCTATCTTGGTATAATCCAGTTTCTTGGTTCATCCAGTTACATACAGTGGGGAGTATTTGATACACTGCTGATTTTGCAGGTTTTCCTACTTAGAAAGCATGTAGAGGTCTGTCATTTTTATCATAGGTACACTTCAACTGTGAGAGACAGAATTTTTAAAAAATCCAGAAAATCACATTGCATGATTTTTTTATTATTAATTTGCATTTTATTGCATAACATACATTTTGATCACTTACCAACCAGTAAGAATTCCGGCTCTCATAGACCTGTTAGTTTTTCTTCAAGAAGCCCTCCTGCTCTCCACTCATAACCTGTATTAACTGCAACTGTCTGAACTTGTTACCTGTATAAAAGACACCTGTCCACACACTCAATCAAACAGACTCCAACCTCTTCACAATGACCAAGACCAGAGAGCTGTGTAAGGACATCAGGTATAAAATTGTAGACCTGCACAAGGCTGGGATGGGCTACAGGACAATAGGCAAGCAGCTTGGTGAGAAGGCAACAACTGTTGGCGCAATTATTAGAAAATGGAAGAAGTTCAAGATGATGGTCAATCTCCCTCGGTTTGGGGCTCCATGCAAGATCTCACCTCATGGGGCATCAATGATCATGAGGAAGGTGTGGGATCAGCCCAGAACTACATGGCAGGACCTTGTCAATGACCTGAATAGAGCTGGGACCACAGCCTGCTTTTCTGCAAAGGGAACAGGAAGACTGCACCGTATTGAGGGGAGGATGGATGGGGCCAGGTTTTGAGAGATCTTGGCCAACAACCTCCTAACCTCAGTTAGAGCATTGAAGATGGGTCGTGGCTGGGTCTTCCAACATGACAATGACCCAAGAACTACACATATGATCTCTGTTAGTGCAAACAAAGGTTTCTGTACCAAATATAAAGTTCTGCTTTTCTGATGTATCATAAACTTATTTCATGCAATAAAATGCTAATTAATTATTAAAAAATCATACAATGTGATTTTCTGGATTTTTGTTTTAGATTTTGTCTCTCACTGTTAAAGTGTACCTATAATAAACATGACAGACCTCTACATGCTTTGTACAAAGGAAAACCTGCAAAATCAGCAGTGTATCAAATACTTATCCCCACTGCAGGTGCTCTATACAGTGACAGTCTACTATGCTGTAGTCATTAGATACAAGAGCCATATCCATCTGCATAACTATGGTATATACAGAATTTTGGTAATTACAGCATAGTAGACTGTCACTGTATAGAGCACCTGCAGTGACAGTCTACTATGCTGTAGTCATTAGATACAAGAGCCATATCCATCTGCATAACTATAGTATTTACTGAATTTTGGTAACTACAGAATTTTGCCCAGAGGCTGCATATAGAGATTGAACAAAACAGGTCTGAGAACTGATCCCTGGGGGATTCCGCATTACATAATCACCCTATCAGATTCATGATTTCCAATGGTGACAAAGTAACTTTGGCCTTCAAAATTAGACCTGAACCAATTAAGGACTATACTGGAAGGCCCTTCCCCATTTTCCAACCTGTCCAGTAGTATTCTATGATCTACAGCGTCAAATGCAGCCCTGAAATCTAATAAAACCAGAACTGATATTTAACCTGAATCAGTATTCAGCCGTATGTTATTTACCACTTTTATAAGAGCAGTTTCAATACTGTGGTGAGGTCTGATGTCAAACCGAAATGTATCTAAAAGACCTTTTGAGTTCACAAAATTTCTGAGTTAAGTTAAAAATTGCTTTAAAGTAGTCAGATGGCAGTGTGTCGAGATAACATGTGGATGATTTAAGATACTGAACTGTTTCTTCTAGAGCTCTTTGGTCAATTGTATTAAATAGCGACATTATAACCAAGCTATTTCTTGGTGGTCATAGAGATGGCACAGGGTCATTATTTGACTCTGTAGTTCTGATGGTTAGTTTCATGCTTTTGTTTTTTTCACTAAAGAAACAAGCAAATTCATTAAATGTCTCCGTGGAATGTGTTCTGATGCTATCTGCTTTGGGGATTTGTGAGCTTGTTGACCATGGCAATTGCTTGACTGTCAGAAGAAATAAGCACAATATTGGAATGTAAAGCAAAACTCAGATTATACAGTCGAGGATGAGGATTTTTCATGAAATAATCTAGTCCTTTATGTTGAAGAACAAAGTTCACTTGAACTCCTGTGAGGCACCAGTAAGGCTGCCAGCATGCCCCCAACATCAAACAGCAACTTATCAGTATATCTTGTTGAACCTCATTCAAAAGTGTACACACATTACATCTGTGTATCATAACATGAATAAACATCTCAAAGAAAAATATGAAATATAAACAGATTTATAATTGACTTTTAAAATGCATCAATCATGTGAACTCTTGTTGCACTTGACTCAGGTTCTTGAACAGTCTTACCTAAAACAATTTATCTTGTATGTGCACAGGACATCTCCAAGATTACATTCATTCGCAGCTTATAGGTCTCTGTTTTCAATGGAGCTTTCAGTCCTGAGAGTGTCCAGTTTATTTTTAGCCAATCAACATCCCCTTGATCCCATAGTGTTGCATTTTCCTCCACCCATTACTTAAAAGGACAATCTTTTGAGTAATGTAGTAGTGTGGCCCCTCCTTGAAAAGCTGTCTTCTCCCTTTTATCGCAAAGATCATTGAGAAGGTTGTATTCAATCAGCTCACCGATTTTGTGACCTCAGGAGGTCTCTTAGACAAATTTCAGTCAGGCTTCCGACCCCACCACAGTACTGAAACAGCCCTGATTAAAGTCTTAAATGATATACGGCTGAATACTGACTCAGATAAAATAACTGTTCTAGTTCTTCTGGAT
>JACXGJ010005813.1:0-37287 GCA_016801105.1 Esox niger | reverse complement strand
CACACACACACACACACACACACACACACACACACACACACACACACACACACAGACAGGCTGCCGCCCAACACTTAACACAAGCTCCTCATGGGAGCAACTGGCTGAGTTCTGAACAGATAAACAGGTTGTTTTGCAGATTTATGTTCGCTCCCATTAATAGGTTTTTCGAACATGTCAAGATACGCCAAACACTTCCATGGCCTGCCAGAGCCTATACACAAGAATGCACTCCTGGCACTTCTGGGTGATCCTGAGTAGGAATTCGTTTTTCGACATTTTATTTTATTTGAAAGAAATCTCTGATCATTAAGACATCTGTGGAAAGACTGTTAAGGGAAGTTGCTTGACAGCCAAGCTGGCATTTTGTTGTTGTAGTGCGTGTTCCTCAAGGAATGTCAAATAGACGGTTGACAGTTATGTCATGCTGTTGTTATGTTCCCAACATGGGGCTGTAAAAACTGGGTGGATAACATCATTCCACTGTCGGGCTCCCTTGACTCAACACTGAGTAGTTATTCTAAATCCTCATGTTACTGGGCAAGGAGCAGAGAAGCATTTTTTAAGACTGCTGGTGCTGCGGATGCATATGTGTGTTAGCGCATGGATGAATGTGATCCTGTCTGTGTGTCTGAATAGATGTGTGTAAAGGCAGCTGAGGGGCGGGTTAAAGAAAAGGTTGGGTTGTTGGCGAGGAATTATTCCTGCCCAGTACTGAAGCTTGTTCTGAACGGGCGCCTGAAGCCAGGTTGAGTGCTATGTAGCGCTTCTTTCCAGATTCATATGAATTCATGGATCGTTTCTGCCAGCATGTTTCATCATAGGTTCGGGTTAGGCTTTCTGTGGGCTGAAACACTGGCTTCACGTCTCTCTTTCCACCACATTCTTTGCTACTCCCTGTCTGTTAAAAGGCTGCTAGTTCCAATCCCTGACCAGATCTACTCTTGACTAAGGTTGATAAGCTCTAGAATTGTCATCATTAATGGCGTATTTCTTTTCGTAAGCCCACTGTCTTAGAGTGTCTCAGGTGGTTGTGTCGCACATACACAGACATACATGTGTGAAACAAATATAAGCACCACATATTTGACCTTTAACGGTATCCAAAACATTAGTGTTTTAAAACATCTCTGCCATTTCCATTCCAACAGTGTAACGTTACAACATCGTTATACTGAACCAAAAGGGAATCAACCTGATGTGTTGTTTGCCTTTAGACAATTTCCTTTCATCGGGCCTTTCATTTCATGTCCCAGTCTTTGAAGTTTGACTGGGTTGAAGTTAATGTCCTCTGTATTTCCTGGTATGGCGCAGGTATGTGCTGTTCAAACATCGGCACCTCTACCAAGAGATAAGCAGAATGACTGTAAAGAGCAACCCGTCAACGAGGAACTCGTCATCACTGCAGGCAGGAAGATTGCTGGGTTTAAATCAAACTATATGCAAAGACAACTTAGGGAGTCAGTAGATTTATGTGCTCAAGAAAACCATTTGCCTCGCTCCTTTGAAATGGTGACGGTTATATGACCATTACACTACAGAAAACAAGTTGACATAGTCATAATACCATTGTAAATGGAACTATCTATATTTGTGCCTGTATTGCTTTGAAAGCTGGCCATTTTTTAAGCAAAAAAACAAGTTGTCACATAAAGTTACTTAAATTATAGTAAGAACCCCGGCATATGAGGACACATAAATCAACTCAATTAAAGCTGACAACTTGTGGGGGTGCCGCTTATTTGAAACGAGAAAACAAGTTGCCCCATAAAGCCTCCTTCATTATGTGTGCGCACCCCAGCATATGACGATGCATAAATCAACTTAAAGCTGACGGTTTCCTCCTCCTCTGGTAATGACCTTAGTCTTTCTTCTTCCTCCCCTTCCCTTCTCTTGCTTGCTCTCCTGCAGTCTTCTGTCAGATCCCCTGTCTTAACGGCGGACGCTGCATTGGCAGGGACCAGTGCTGGTGCCCATCCAACTCCACAGGGAAGTTCTGCCACCTCCCGGCACCCACTCCTGCCAGGGCGACCCCCAGCCGGAAGGACAGCAACCTTGCCGGACGCAACTCCTCCTACTCCATGTACACCCTGCCGCTGTCCAATCAGCAAGGTGATTGCCTAGCTGTTTTTCTGTCTGGTTTGCTGGGATACCGGGATTCTGGCAAGGACTCCAGGGCGCACCCAGCAAGGCTCCTGTACAAACACTGTTTCCTCCAGTTCTGCTGATTCATATGCTCTCTTTTCTGTGATCCAATTCATCATGCACTTTCAACTGTGTTCTGGTTCCGTTTGAACTCCATTTCATTTGTGGCCGTGCAACAACCCAGTACAAATTTATGCTCCGCTTTTCCTCTTTGGACCAGCAGTGAATATTGCAACAGCATAGTGTAACAGGGTGGTTTTTGGAATTCCCCATATTGTTCACACAGTGCTTCCTCTATCAACAGAATACCGTATAGTGAATTAGAACCAGAGAATGGCCTAACCACTGCCATAAAGAGCAGATGAAATAAACAGCATTAGAACATCATTCTCTCCTGGTTTCTCTTAGTCCTGCTGTAAGTAGAAGCAGAACCTCTCTTCAGATCCATTGAATTCCACTCCCCATTTTTCCAACTCTCTTTCATTTTATAAGACTAATCTAATGACAGAGACCACATGTGTATTGTTACATCGCAGGGCAGGCATCTGTCTGTCTCTCAATCTGTCTGTCTGCATTAAAAAAGAGTCCCTGACAAGGCTATACTACAGTTATGCATTCTCTCTCCCTATCAAAACAGGGTCTGTTTGTAGAGCTTTGATTTATGTTGGGAGAGGGTATGTCAGAATTTATGTCAGAAAAATCTTTGGCAAATCCTGAACATGGATGTGTTCAGGTGTCAGAGGGACAAAAGAGACCATTTTTAATATTCCAACTGCTCTGCAAGTCCTCCACTAATCCTGCCTTGGGTCATACATTTTTTGTAATTTGATTAAACTTTAGTATGTCTTAAGTGCTCTTCTGTTTATGCTGCACCTCCATTATGTTAAGAATTGGCTTGGGCTTTAGAAGTTATTTACAGCCTTCTGGGAACACCGTTGGAGAAGCATTGGATTTCAGATTTTATTGCAAGGTCAGGTACAGGGCTGTTCATGCTGTTCTCATCTATGCCCATCCAGACCGGGCCCAAGGTAGTGTGAGGGCAGAGAATGTTGCCTGACTGACTGTTTTGTGCTCTCTGCATCTGTCCAGCCTCTCTACACCCATCCCTGGTGAATGTCCACATCCAGCATCCCCCCGAGGCTGAAGTGCAGATCCACCAGGTTGCTCGGGTCAAGCCGGGCCAGAGACCAACCACGGCCGAGGGTGCTCACTCCGTTCAACAGCGTTCCCAGCCAGGAAATGGCAACGTCAATGGACACAGAGATGAAACAGGACATAGGCATGGGAATGGGTATGGGAATGGACACGATTTCACAAAGGAGAACGGCAATGCCCACACCAGACCCCACAACCAGCAGAATGGATATGTGGGACGATGCTTTCAAGAAACTATAGATGGGCAGGTACAGTATGATTCTCCAGGTTCTTTGCAGTAAAGCCGGTGCTGTGAGCTTGACCCAGTGATATCCCCAGTGACACATACAATGGACATGCTTTTACTACCAGAGAGGCTGTTTATTTTCGAGGAATCAAATACACCTCTTTAAAATAATAACACCGGCTTGAAATATGTATTTCAAGCCTGTTTACCCTGGAGAATGCCAACCTTACCCAGACTGTCTCGAATAAAGAAATTACAGGGTTTCCTATAAGACACTACACTTATGAAAAGAAACCACAGTGATTAATACACCTTACAGTGAAAAACGTCTTATTCGCTACAACTCAAAAATTTGCACTTGAGCACGCTCATTTACGTGACCAACTCTGAAAAAGAAAATAACGTATCCATCCTTTATTGTCAGAGAAACAATTTAACATGTCCAGAACATTTCTTCTATTTAACATTCTATTTTAATTCATTAAACATTATCACATCACAGTTGTATTTTATGGTCAATGAAACTGGACCACAGCAAGAGGCTTAGAGCATACAAACCTGACTCTCAGAATGACCATTAGTAAAAGCATTCGGGAGTTAGAACACAATTCTCTTTGAAAGGTTAACAATCAAAACATCAATTAACATACAATTAGGTCTGGAAATATTTGGACACGTATACAATTTTCATAATTTGGGCTCTCTACGCAACCACAATGGATTTAAAATGATACATCTGAGATTCAGAAGTGCAGACTTTCAGCTTTAATTCAATGGGTTGAACAAAAATATTGTGTGAAACATTTGATTTGGCCACTCCTAATGTTTCTGCTATCTCTCTGATGGATATTTTTTACAGCCTAAGGATGGCCTGTTTCACTTGCATTGAGAGCTCATTTGACCGCATGTTGTGGGTTCACAGCAACAGCTTCCAAATGCAAATGCCACACCTGGAATCAACTCCTGTCCTTTTACATGCTTAATTGATAAAGAAATAACAAAGGAATAGCTCACAATTGTCCATGAAACAGCGTTTGAGTCAACTGTCCAATTACTTTTGCTTCCTTGAAAAATAGAGGGGCTACATAATAAAGAGCTGATATTCCTAAACAGTGGATATACTCAAATCTAAGCTGAGAGACAGCACGTTATGCCCATATACATTATTTAACTATAATTTTAATATATTTTGGTGAACTGCCAAAATAACAAAACTTGTGTGAATATCCAATTATTTCTGGACCTAACTGTAGCTATCCCCATATTATTTTTACTACTGCTTTCCGTAAAAGTTGAGACACTGTGTAAAATGCAAATGAAAACATTATGCAATGATGTTCAAATAATTTATCCCTATGTTTCATAAAAAATAGTACAATGACAACATATCAAATGCTGAAACTGAGAGATGTTTTGGGAAAAGTACATGCCCATTTAGAATTTAATGCCAGCCACTCATTTTTAAAAAGTTGGGACAGGGGCATGTTTACTACTGTATTGTGTTGCATCACCTCTTCTTTTAACAACACTCGGTAAGTGTTTGGGAACTGAGGAGACCAATTGCTGATTTAAAAGTGAAATATATTCATTGCTTGATATAGGATTTTCAGCTACTCAACAGTTCAGGGCATCCTTTGTCATAATGTGCCAAATGTTTTCAGTGTCTGACAGGTCTGGACTGCAGGCAGGCCAGTTTACCACCCGGGCTCTTTTACTAAGAAGCCATGCTGTTTTAATGCATGCAGTGTGGTATGGTACTGTCTTTCTGAAATAAGCAAGGCTTTCCCTGAAAAAGACGTTGTCTAGATGGCAGCATACGTTCCTCCAAAAAAAAAAATGTTCAGCATTCAAGGTTCCTTCACAGATGTGCAAGTCACCCATGCCATGTGCCCTATTGCACCCCAATACCATCAGGGATACTGGCTTTTAAACTGTGATAAAAACTGCTGCTAAAAATCTGGATGGTCCCTCTACTCTTTAGTTTAGAGGACACTGCGATGATTTTTGATTAATCAGACCACAGGACAGTTTTCCACTTTGCCACTGTCCATCTTTAATGAACTCTGGCCCAGAGAAGGCGGCGTCAGTTCTGGATCTTGTTTATATCTGGTTTCTTCTTTGCAAGGAAGAGGTTTAGCCTGTGACGTACTGTCTCCACAGTCATTGATTTTCGTAAGTTTTCCTGAGCCCTTGCAGTGATTTCTACTACAGAACCGTGTGTGTTTTTAATGCAGTGTTGCCTGAGGGCCTGAATATCATGGCCATCCAATATTGGTTTTAAGCTTTGTCCCTTGAATGTAGAGATTTCTCAAAATTCTTTTTTGTACTGTAGATGATGAGATCCCCAAACTCTTTGCAACTTTACATTGAGAAATGTTATTCTCATATTGTTGCATTATTTGCCCATGCAGTCTTTCAGAGAGTGGTGATCCTCTCCCCAACCTCATTTCTGACGGACCCATCCTGTCTGGAATGATCTTTAAATACCCAATCATGTTACTGACCTGTGGCCAATTTCCCTAATGAGTTATGTGATATTTTTTAGCATTACACAACTTTTCCAGTCCTTTGATGCCTCTGCCCCAACTTATTTGAAATGTGTTGCTGGCATCAAATTCAAAGTGGGCATGTATTTTTCAAGAAACTATCAAAGGTCTCAGTTTCAACATGTGATCTTTTCAATGTATATATTTTTTCAATATTTTCTATTGAATATAGGGTTGAAATGATTTGCACATCATTGCATTCATTTTTTTTTTTACATTTTACACAGCAGCCCAACTTTTTGGAAATGGGGTTGTAATGAATGCATATCTTTTCTCAATAAACCGTGTAATATTATCGATGTCTGGCAAGTCATATGAACCAGAACTGTAGATAAGGTTAAGGAAGATAATGGACAATTGGCAAAACAACATTATACTGTCTCACTACTGCAGTTTATTTGTCTAGTCTTTGGGACAGGACACATCTATTCTATTGTTTGTGATACTGGTGGTTGTAGACAGGAAGTTGGCCTCTGACTGGGATTTAAGAGTTCTCTACACATTGACATCTCTGCTGCCCAAAACACAGAGAGGTGTAATGATTTAGTTATGAGTTAGGCCCGTGAGGAAGGACTAAAGTTAGCCACTGAAATCAACCGCACGTCTGGAACACAGCGAACTGCTACTCACAAAGTAGTCAAACATGTCAGAAACACAGAACGAGCTGCAACAACCAAAGTACTCACAAATGCAAAGTGTAGAGCCCTGGTGGCAGTGTTAGGAAGAAATCATGGGAAAGGCTTTTTCTGAATGGCTGGATTGAAATTAATGGAAAGTTACCAAACACATGGAAACCATGTGTTTACGATACCATTTAATTCCAGCCAATGCAATGTTCCTTACACTTCGACCACCACTCGGGTGTCCAGTACAGGCAGCATCTGTTGGCTAGCTAGCCCCGCCCATACCCCCGCACCCCCAACCTCCAAAACATTAAGTGTTTCCATCCCTAACAGTAGTGTCCTCTGTAAAGTGTCTTCCAGGCCTGTGTTAACCTATGGACACACAAGGAAAGGGGATGTTTCGTGTGGGATGGGACCACTTGTTGTTCATGCCGTGTCTTCGTGCTGTGGTTAAAAAGAAAACCTGCAGACAGATTCATATTGCTCATTGGTTTTCCTCTGAACAGGCACATAAACAGTTTGTTTTTGGCTGGCTTAGCCAAAGCCTTAGTTAGGTGTTCCATAGCAATGTGTCCTTAACTTTTCCCCAGAGCTCCACCAGGCTCCATTTACTAGCCAGAATTCAGTGAGGTTTGATAATAATCTCTCCAGAATTAACCTAGCTCCTCGACAAGCCATGCCAGCATTAGCAGCAGCAGCAGTAAAGCTTTGTGGTAGAGCATTCGTCTTCTACTACTTCCTAACCAAACTCAGATGTGTCCTCTTCTGCTCTCGTTGTCCTCATTAAGATGGCAAGACTTACATACTACTACACATTCTACTGCACATTCTACTACACATTCTACTACACATTCTACTGCACATTCTACTACACAATCTACTACACATTCTACTACACATTCTACTACACAATCTACTACACATTCTACTACACATTCTACTACACATTTTACTACACAATCTACTACACATTCTACTACACAATCTACTACACATTCTACTACACATTCTACTACACATTCTACTACACATTCTACTACACATTCTACTGCACATTCTACTACACATTCTACTACACATTCTACTACACATTCTACTGCACATTCTACTACACATGCTACAACACCATCATTTCTAGTAAAACCTGTTCCCTCATTACTTGCGTACATACTCTATATATTGCATGTACACATCCTGTATGTGTCCTGTGTTGTGAGTATGTTGAGATGTGTGTGTGTATGTGTTGTCATTTCAGTGTGGAAAACCTCTTCCTGGCCTGACCAAGCAGGATGACTGTTGTGGAAGTGTGGGAACCTCATGGGGCCTGAACAAGTGCACAGAGTGTCCAATCAAACCAGGTGAGTTCCCTTTACCCCATGTACTGATCAGACTGAAATACATCATCCAGTACTACAATTTTTTTTGCAGATGTTAACAGTCAATCACCTTTTAACTCTGCAGGATTATTCCGGATGATTACATCCTGATTTACAATCCTGATTGGAAGAATTGACATCAGGCCTTAACATGGGGACTCGCCTGTCATTGTAAAATAAATCTGTTTTTGCATCACAAAATAAGTCGCCAAATGAAAACATATTAAGCGCAGATAGGAAATCCTGGCAGGATCGAGTGCCAGAGAGAGAGACCTGTTCTGCTCTCCTAGCACGTTAGAGAAGAGACATCAGCAGCCAGGGTTCCTGCTGTGGTTTTCAAAACCAGCAGTTTGCTGGCTGGGTGATTCTGCCACTAAATGTGTGTTTCCTTCTTGTGTTTTCAATCAAGGATCACGCCTGGCTCTTGATGGCCCCCAAGGGCCCTCTGTTAAGGCCAATACAGACCTTAAAAAGGCAAAACATACGGAACATACTGCAGTGTCGCAATGTAATTTCTCAACATGAAAGGTGCCTGTCGTTTTTTCTACCTTCCGGCAGTGAACCTACTTTTTGTTTTCTGAAAACTGAAATGTGTTGTAGCATCCCTTGCAAAGCCACAGGGGCAGTGTGATTCCTGTCTAATCTGGCTATAAAGGCCGTGCATAAAATTTTATTATTTTTCATTGATAACTCTATGATCTTTGTCACATTTAGAAGATTCTCATATCTGGAGTGACTTACTGCCGGTTGACTTACATAGGTTGGTATAGTTTATTTTGGCATTGTCCTCCCATGGGAATCGTGCTCTCCCAACGGAGTTACTACTATTTAGTTTGATCCTCATTACGTCCTGCTGAAGCTAGTTATTCCTCCTCCTGGAGGCTTTCACGGATGCACCGAAATCCCATTATCCTCGATCTCTTCCGGATCTGTGACGGAAATGATGTTATGTTGTTGGCAATCAGATATTTTGTTGGATCACTCAAGTTTGCCACAGATATCTGATTGATAGAACTATATTTATCCCTGAGAGACATTTGTGTTTAACAGCAGCCAAAAGGATAATAATATATTTTTTAAAACCTTATTTAGCAATCTATGAAATGCAGACCGAATCTGTTTTTTTTTATCCTGTTGAGATAAAAATATATATACAGTATATACAGTACTGTGGCCCCTGAAAGTCATACTAAGACCATTTACTTGGGTAGTGTTTGGGTAAATATTTTAATAAAAAATATACATACATACATAATATTTTAATAAATATCCTTACATAATTCACATTTGCAACACATAGCATTTGGTTCAGGTCGGGACAAGTCCTTTCAGCATCATTCATGTCTGTCTCATCTGGTTTGAACTCTGCGCATTTAACTTGCAACGTTGTTCCAACTGGCTATTTTCCTCAGCACTGCGCTCAGGGCAGCTACTGTACTTGCTCGAGGGAGAAGTGTTCAGGTATCCTATTTTATTACATTTTCACTGCAGATATGCAATGAGAAGCGTTTTCAATAGGAGTTATGCTGGTTAGGGTTATGAAGTGGGACTGTTGTAAATGCACTGAAATGATTCACACCCAATTGATCTAAAACATGACTGACTTTAGGTCTATGATGATGAAACATTTCTTTCAGAAGATCTGCACCTGGGATGAGTGATGCCTTTAGTTTTTTTTCCACACACAAACATTTCCTGCCCTCTTGTCTTGACATTTTAAATCAAGGATTTAATTTGGAAAATATAAAGCTGTTAACCATAGAGCTTATGTTGGACCAGCCAAGCTACAACAGAAAATGTGAAACATTCTCCCTCAATAAGTCAACATTTTGGTGGTCCTGCATTGCAATAAAGCAGACATTTTGTGTCTTTCAAAATTGGGTTCTGATATGTATCCAACTCAATTTAGATCTGATTATCCCTCTGACACATTTTGAATTGGATGTGGCGGACCTCGGATTCCAATCGGATTGGGTATTTATTTTCCCGAAAATACTTCAGGTCTTCAGGGTGTCAGATTGTAATTTCACGGATATACAATTCAGCCCCGACCTCTACTGTGAACCATTTTACTTGAATTCCCAAATGGATTGTGTGGTGGTTTGGAGAAAAAGACACTAGCCTGCCCTTCCCTATTAATCCTGTCAGGAAGAGGTTTGGCTGCAGTAGATTTCAATTGCCTGTCACAGGGAGCTGTCATAGCCCATTCCCTGTAAATTGTCTGTCTGTCTGCATCTGTCTGTTGGAACTGTAATCATAAACAGATTATCTCACTTAATCATGGATGCACATCTATTTTTCACTTTGTGCCAGGATCCCTTTCTTTCTCTCTCACTCTCTAACCCTCTTTCTCTATCTCTCCCTCTCTCTTCCTCTCACTTCCCCTCTCCCCATGCATCTCTTTTGGCTCCCAGATGTTTTCCTCTCCCCTTCCTCCTTTGAAGTGAAGAGAAACAGAACTATGCCTCCATTTTCTCATTTGGTAGTCGTTTTGGGGCAGCTTGGGCCTTGGTCCCAGGTCACACGCAAAGTCACTGTTGATGAGAGAATGAAAGACAAAAGAGGATGAAGCCACATACATGGGTGTCCCATGCGAAATGCTTTATACTTTGAAGAACTTGATAATATTTGGAATAATAATTGAGCTGTTCACTACACGAGAAGTAACAAAGTGAATATCAAGATGAAATTTAAGAAAATGTAAATAACCATCTTGTTATTTAAAGTCTAAAAGGAATGACTTCTTGGAACCTTCGGTCTATATTTGCAAAACTGCTTATAATGATTAAGGCCCGCTTTAACAGCCTCAAAAGTATAAACAGTCCTGAGATCAGGAAGGGTGTATTGGAAGCTGTGTAAAGTAGTTTGACCACAGTGGCCATGGAAGTTCATTGGGAGACTATCTACCAAAATGTCTGTCAGGTCCAATTACATTACATGGCTTTTTAGGCCTGGAGGAGGACTTTCAAGTAAAAGATTTCAGGGACAGGAAACACCAATGGGGTGGACGTGGGCAGGCGTATTCGAGTGAAGTTCTTCGGGTAAAATAACTACGTTTTACAGCTGCGACTAATGTGGGCATTATATGGAGAGCGGAGTGTAGAATGTCCCACCCAAGTTGGTGAGGATTGGCGTGAGGGGAATGACATGGCCGTCTGAGACGCTGCAGAAGTTGGACATTTGCTGTGGTATAAGCATTGTATCTATTTTGCTGCTGTTGAGGTGGATGATGTATTTCTGCCACCGATATTTTTCCTCAGCTGGACGAGATGGACTAAGCAGCTGTCTTGGCGGAGTTCGTTGTAATGTACACGTGTCGTTTGTGTAGCTGTGGAATCTAATTCTGTTCTGCTTAAAGATCTGACCAGGTGGAAGCCTTTCAGGGGGAAGTGAATGTGTCCCAGCACCCATCCTGCTTTGAGGCAGCACAGGTTAGGGTGGACTCCTCTGATCATCCTTCACAGTTTGTGACATACACCTTGTGTTAAGCGATGCAGATGGTGAAGTGGTTTCGTGCCGTCCCACAGATCTCCGAGGCACTGCAGCAGAATGGTGTCATCTAGCGGGTCGATATCAGCACTGAGGTGAAGAGGTCTCTGCTTATAAAGGGCCCTAAATCTGCGGGTCATTTACAACCTATACCCAGGTAGTTGTAGCACTGTGCTTGGGCCTGAAGCTGGTTAGTGTTTAGGTGTCAGTGAAATTCAGTTACAACTATCAGCTCCAGGCTTTACAGTAGAGAGAAATGGGAGACTGGAAGAAAGGCCTGTCATTTGAGAAGGGGTCTGGTCATGGGATGGTTTGTTGGACATGGGAGTGATGGCAGCAATCTTGAACAGTGACGACACCTGCCCAGTGTGGAGTGATGTGTTGACCAGATGGGTAACAAACCGGATGAGAGTGGCTGAACATGTTTAGAACAATGTTCCAAAGTATTCCAATGTCGGAATAGGGTTCTATTTATTAGTTTTAACAATGAAGCATTTGACACCAGAAACATTTTAATTGGGTGAGCAAATATGGGTGGTGGAATAGGGGTTAGGGAGCATCTGGGGTACTGTTGATTTTAGCCTTAAAGAATTCAGAACATGTCTTGCAGTGTATGTTGGTTACAATGGTCAGAGTCTTTAGAGTTGCATAAACTTTTTTAACTGGTTACAGACAGTTAGAGAGTGAGGCATTTTTACCATTGGCTTTTAAGAAGCATTTTCTTAAACTCCTTTTTTTTTCTTGAAACTAATAAGGAACCCTTCGAAGAGGATGATGCATGTGTATCCCTGTTCAGTACTTTGTAGAGCTTTGGAAACCTCCACCAGATCTGTGGGTGAATCTCTTCGGTGCAGGTATTCAGAAGAAAATAATCAGCCACCTCCACTTCCTTGATGACAGAAGTGATATTTCTTCTAAGTGCGTTGATAACATCAAAAGGGTCAATATATGATAAGCAACAAAATGAAATAAAAGGTTATAAGAAAAAGGAAAAAACGAAACTATAAAATGGCACATAAATGGCCACAATCAGCCTAGGCTGCCATATGGGTGCCATGGCAACCATGTGCCTGTACAAGTTTGCAAGCATGAATAAAGAGTAAGCATTTTGTTATCCAATACGTCCCTCTGGGCCTGCTTCCACCAAGGTCAGTTGAGGGCTTGATGACAAGTGTCTGGAAGGTACTCATTATGCTCCATGAGAGGCTTGGGTTTTTTCAAGCGTGCAATGCTGATGGCATAATGGCCTGCTTGTTTTGAGGTGTGACTCAATCAGTATATTGCTGTTTGCAAAGCTTACATGCCATTGAAAACAAGTATCACAGTAACAGGAGCCTGTTAACTGCATATTTCTTAGACAGAGACGAGCGTGTCTGTTAGACGACTGTTAAAGTTAATGAGTCACACCGTCACACCATTGAGATTTGGTCTTTCAAAGATTGTTTGTTTGAGCTACAGACTATTGAGTTGTATTGTTGCACTCAAACCAATAATTTGTGTTATTCACACCAGCTAGATGGAGGTGCTTCTGTTGTGACCAATGGGATCTTTTGTAAGAAATTAAGTATTCTCTGCTTTACAGAATTGTGGCTGAACTATAACTGTGCAATTGGATAATAATAGTAATGTTGGAGAATATGTTTATCAAATAGTCCTCTGTGCAACTAGAGGTGGCGGAACGACAGATTACTTCCCTTTAGCAAACCATGACTACATTATTCTGCTTCCCGCCCACATCGAAAGTCCAAGCAGGAAGTACCAGTGACACCCTCAATATAAAAGGTGGGATGAAGCAGGTTCAAAGCTACAGTTTTGCAAATATAGACTGAAGGTTCCAAGAAATCATCTAAAACATTGAGGAGCTTCAGGCAGCTTTATTGTTTATTATTCACCAGCTTTATTAATCAGTGTCATTGACTTAAAAGAAGTGCACCCTCTGGACAACTGGCCCTTTTTTGGGATTTATCTTCACTTCACGTTGCAATATTTTGTTGATAAAAAATTTGTACAGAAATGCAATGACATAGCGTGGAAAAGTTTTGTGCACGTCTAGCTTCAGTAGCTGCTGTTGCCCCCCTTGGCAGATATAGTAATAATAATTCTTGAAAGAAAGGCAAAATCTCTAACTTTGGCTGAGTGGAATTTTTGCTCACTCCTCTTTACAGTACTCTTCAATAGCCCACTTTGAATTCCCCCACTGCATTTTGCCACAGTTAAGATCTGGGCTCCATTTCTTCATTTTGAAGCATTCTCTTGTAGCTTTGCTTGTTTGTTTTGGATCATTGAATTGTTATAAGATCCATGTTTTGTTCAACTTCAGCTTATTGACATATGGCCTCACGTTCTCTTCAGGAATTATCTGATACAATGTGGTGACGCAATAATGACAAATGAGCTAATCGTTGACAGTAATAGACTTTTATCTGTGTTGCTTGCACAGATAAATCGAAGTCAGAACACTAAAAAGCCCATATTTGTTGGGATCTTGGGACTGATAGGGTTAAAAGCTGGTGTCCAATCTTGTTTCATTGAGGAATGCTCCGTTGAGGCCTACTGTTTCCATAACCTTTTAATGTGTCTCCTCTGTTCAGCTACAAGTATCTTGATGTCTCTCTTTGCTCCCTGTCTCTGTCTTCAGTCCTAAACTGGATTCTCATGTCATACCCTGCATCATTCCTTCATCATTCCCACACCATTCTGCATCAATGTCCTGTCATTCTCCCTTTATCCAATTGAAGAGAATCACTGAACTCTCTGACTGATTCAGTGAGATACGTCCATCCCAGACACTGCCAGGGTACACTATTATTTTAGGCAGATGACTGTATTGTTGTTATAGGGAGCGGATAAAGCAGCAATGCAGTAGGGAAACAAACGCATGTGCGTGTTTGGGGGAGAGAGAAAGGCAGATCTACTGACTGCATTGACAGTGAGATGTGCCTGTCAGTCTCAGGTCTACAAACCCCTGGCCCTTCTCTGTTGGCTCCAATGTTCTGTACACTCACATGCTGGAAATTCCAGTGGGTAATGAACACCAGATAAAATACAAGCCTGGTCCACCTCTTCTTTCTTCCTCTGGTTCTGATGAGGCTGAAGGAGAGGAGAGAGTGAAAAGAGTGAGGCGAGAGAGGGGAGAGAAAGAAACAGCGCCAGACCTTGTTTAAAGGTCAGTCTTATGGCTTTGGAAATACTGAGTGTGTCCTCTCACAAAGGATGATGGGAGAAGTTAACGCCACAAACTGAAACCGTGCTAGTTTGAATCCCCTATCCAACAGTGTAATCCATCCAACCGCCCTTGAGCAAGGCACTTAACTCTGATTGGTCCATTGTTGCCATCAATACTTGATCCCAAACTTCTAGAACATGGATAACAGTGTATTGAACAGGATGAAAATAAGCACTCTTACTTCATAGGAGGCATGACTGACAGGTCATTGGCTTTCAAAGTATAGTGTAAAGCCTTCATAAAAAGATCCATGCAGGTAATGTAGAATTGATATATCAGTGTCAAATTTTTTGGAATAGGGAACAACAATTCTTTTTGGTGGTAATTGACTTTATTCCATGCTTACTTGAGTAATATAGGTACTATTGTGTCATTACCTTGATGCTGACTATATAAAAATAAGAAGTGATCAACACTTCCAGCAGGAGTGTTTTACCTTAAAGAGGTTCTAAATTCTAAGTGAGAAGTTCATGTGAAATCTAATCTTAGGTGGTTGAGAATAGGGCAACTGGCTCTGCCATGAGTGTGACCCTTTGACCTGGTGTAAGGTTGATTGGCAGGGCTTTTGTAGCCGGCCACCCAGTAAATCTATTTCTATGTGACCTCCAGTTCCAGTGTTCCATGGAATTATGCCATGCCATATAACATGGCTCCGGTCGTCTCCCTATCCGTCATTCCGGACAGTCTTCCATCCCAGTGACTCTCCCACTGATGCCGAGATGCTTGCAGGATTAGACGTCCCCTCGGGGCCCACATAAATCACAGTCCCACCCATAGGAGCCATGGCCCCTCGCCCTGAGGCCACTTCCCTGCAAGGCCCTGAGGTCACAGCGTGATGACACAGCATGATGATGTCAATCTCCTGGCTCTCTTCTGCTCCTTCCTCAACGCCAGGCCGTGTTGAGGGAGCAACCTCTCTACTATTTCTATGTGTTTTTCTCACTCTCTCGTGGCGATGTTATCCCTGAGCATCAAGATGTGGTGGAGAGGGAGAAGGCCCTGTTCCAAATCATCCTACATGAGATCATCTCTCTCAATCCCGTGGAGAAATATGTAATCTGCCATTCATTCAAGACCAAAGCATGTGCTTATTTCTTTTTATTAGCAATGATCAAACATTGAACACTTGTTAATGACCAACATCAAAAAACCCTGATGGAATGACTTCTTAAAAACAACCCAGACTGAGCTGAACATCTGCTGTCATCAAGCCACAGTTCCAGGCTGCGCTCTCTCTCCCTCTCTGTCATGGTGATTAGATAGAGACGTTGCCGTCCTTTGACAGGTTCAGATTCGTTCTGTGTTGATTTAGCTCAGAGCTGGATAATAGGGGCTGACTGGGCCTGGCTGATGGCAGGAATAAATAATAAAAGCAGGCGTGCATGCAGCTTTCTACTGTATACTGTACCTATATGGCCCGAGGAGGACCGCTGTCCAAGGCAACGTGCCAGTGAGTTGGGAGCACATGGAAATGAAATCTGTGTTTTGTGGCTTAATAAGATACATGTTAAGCCTGTTCATCACGGGTTTTGGACTGTACCATGTCATGTCTTGGCCTTGCCCCCAGTTGGGAATATTTCATGTTGAGTGCCGGCAGTTGGGGATTATGTGAGAATGTGTGTCTGTTTTATTGGGAGGTCACAGCTACACTGCCATGGG
The DNA here is from genome assembly GCA_016801105.1 of Esox niger. NCBI lineage: Eukaryota > Metazoa > Chordata > Actinopteri > Esociformes > Esocidae > Esox > Esox niger. The sequence continues at coordinate 20,842 of JACXGJ010005813.1, read as the reverse complement.
CATCATAAACAAGGAAGGAAAGTTGAAAATAAGAATCCTTCTAACTTCAACCAAATGTGAGTCAAAAAACTGTATGTTAAACACTCATACAATTAATAGGTTGTTTTTGCAAACGGATTGAATCAAAAGTTGAACATTAATTAAATAAATGCATTTAACTATCAGAAATGTCTTCCGCTATATGAACATTTTCGGTGCGTTCCGACAGCTGGTAATGTCATTTACTTAATATCAAACGTTTTGAGTATTTTTAAATGTTAGCTTTGCATGAGTGTGTGGTGTCTGATGCTGATCTCATCATGGGGATGTTGATTTTAGGCCCATGTAGCTGTCACATCTCATCTGATGCCCCAGCGCTTGACTGGCTGACTGCTCAACCTAATTTACAGTTCTCATGATATGGGCCTTGCCAGATTGGGAAACTTGCCGTGTGCCAAAGAGATGTTCTGCTTTGAAAGCAAATCGACTTCCCCTTAGCTGTTTTCTCAGATCAGCCATAGGGCGATGGCTTTGTCATTTTCAACTGAAAGGGAAAGAAAAAACTTGTATGATAAAAGTGTTTTTTGTCTTTCCATGGCATTCATTGGTTTCATGGTGACTTGTGCTCCGAAAGCTTTAAAGCTCTTGAAAGGTATTTGCTCTTGTGTCGGTTGGGTTCCTTTAGAATATTCAGATTGGGATAAATACAGAACTATTAATTTGTGGGGTCAGTATAGTACTCCTTATCATGGCAAAGTTACCTAGCACAAATCATGTATAGAATTGTGTCTAATAAAAAGTCAGATCAAAGCCACAGTTGTTTTTGACAAACTTGAAAACTTGTCAGATTGCCACTTTCACATGGTTGTATTAATGGCAGTTTTATTTACTTAAGACTTTGGCAAAAATATACAGTCCTGTCCAAAAGTATTTCAACGGCAAGGCAAATTCCTTTTGAGGTTCACTGAAGACATTTGGGTTTAAGATCAAAAGATGAGTATGAGACAAGAGTTAAGAATTTCAATAAGGGACTTCACCAACGACCTCCACAGTGCAGGGGTGAAGGTATCACAATCCACTGTTCGAAGAAGACTCAGAGAGCAGAAATAAATAGGCCACACCACAAGATGCACACCACTCATCAGCAGTAAGAATTGGAAGGCCAGATTGAAATTTGCAAAGAAGTACAGAGGTGAGCCGCAAAGGTTCTGGAACAAGATCTTATGGACTGATGAGACCAAGATTAATCTCTACTAAAGTGATGGAAAGGCCAAAGTGTGGAGAAAGAAAGGAACTGCTTATGATACGAAGCATACAAGCTCATCTGTGAAGCATGGTGGAGGTAATGTCATGGCTTGGGCATGCATGGCTGCTTCTGGAACAGGCCCATTCATATTTATTGATGATGTAACTGATAATGGTAGCAGCTGAATGAATTCAGTAAAATTTCAGAAAAATGTTGTCTGCCAATTTACGGAGAAATGCATTGAAACTAATCGGGAGGAAGTTTATCATGCAGCAGGACAATGACCCAAAGCACACTGCCAACAAAACAAAGGACTTCATCAGAGGAAAAAGTGGAAGGTTTTAGACTGGCCAAGTCAATCACCTGACCTTAATCCAATAGAGCAAGCATTTCACCTTCTTAAAAGGAGACTGAAGGGAGAAACACTCAGAAACAAATAAGAACTGAAAGAAGCTGCGGTAAAAGCCTGGAATAGCATCACAAATGAAGAATGCAACAGTTTGGTGAAGTCAGTGGGTTGCAGGCTTGAGGCAGTTATTGAAAGCAAGGGTTATGCCACCAAATATTAAATGTTATTTACTTTAAGATTATGTGTGCCATTACTTTTGCTCACCTAACAATGCTGTGGTCTAATACAAATGGTGATATATCCTAAGTTGTTTAACACATCTAGATGTAAAGACCAGGAAATTAAAGCAGAAATTCTGAACTCTTGTCTCATACTCATCTTTTGATCTTAAACCCAAAAGGAATTTGTCTTGCCGTTCCAATTATTTTGGAGGGGACTGTAGGTTTTACATCCAGATTACAATGCAAATGGACATATTTTTCATTTCTCCCATCAACTTGTAAAACCCAAATCCCTGGTCTGGACTGTCTAGTCTGTTTCACAGGCATTCCCAGAAGAATTCAGATGTTTCGCCACTTTGTTGAAACATCTGCGTTTATAAATATGCCACTACAAGCCTTTCTCAGCCAGGTGGTCTACTTAATGATTGCCCTAAATGACCAATTAAAAATGTGACTACACATTTTCCACTCACACTCTTCTTCCTTCTTTCCCTCTCCTTCTCATCACTGCCCTTTCACACAGCCTCTCCTCTCTAAAAAGCCATATCTCAAATGGACGATTTTAGCTAAGTTCTACATCTGTTGTAGAGCCTTCACTGGCATCAGAAAATGATGCCTCCTATTAAGAAATTAAATATGACGCTTTAACTGCTTTTTAGCACATATTGCCGAATGGTGGCAAATAAAATGTCTGACACAGTTTAGAGATGACTGGTGAAGTACAACAAATCAGTCTGGGGTGACCAAGTCTTTTGGTGAAATACAATGAATTAATGAAGAGAAACCAATGAAGGGAAACAGTCTGTGTCACTGTGCCTTCTCTTTGTAAAGCACAATGAATATGGGCCTGTATGGTCTCACTGTCTCTGCATTTCTGTAACCAGTGGGAACACTAATGATGCAGTGAGATCATTCTTGCGTTCTACCAAATTGGAATCTGTGACAATGAACATTGTCTGGAGTAGCAAGACCACATTTGAAATCCATTCCTCAGCGGTATTCTACCCACAGTTGGATACAAAGCATCCTGAACTAGAATACGCTCTACATACCTAACGTAATGTACATTCACTCATTGGGTGCAATTTATTCTCCATTACAATGGACCTTAACTAGGGCCCCAATAAGGCTGACTGACTTACTGGGTTGCCTTGGAAAACCAAAAATTATTTGGAAAATTTGAATGTTTTGCAATCATAGGCGAGGTTGTTTCCTGGTAATGTAATTAGGCAAAACCTCTGGTCCTATTTGTGCAATATCTTGTTTTTATGCCGTCATCTTTATTGTTGATTTGACCATAGATATGGTGACTTATCAGCTCAAGTAATCAATGCGTGAAGTTACTTCAGACAGACCCGCTTTCCTCTGCGTTCCTGCCTAGTCTTCTGGGACCTATATGCACCGCCCCCTGCAGTCACACCGGGCAGACTGATCCTGTCCTCATGGGTGTTGCACCCGCCTCACTTGCTGCCTCGTCACAACAGCTCATTACCCAGAGGCCTCTCTGGGGATTCCAGTGGCGCAGGGGTGGAAGCGCAGACATGAACGGGCGCTTCCCTGACCCTGACTCGGCAGGGGAGCTCCTGTCTCAGTCTGACCCACTTCTGATCTGCTGTGTGAACCTAAAGTTACTGCAGCCCTGCTGTCTGCTCTGCTAGCACTGCCTGCTCCACCACTACAATCACCACAGTCCTGAGCCACACTCTTATGCTGAGCTTACACTGTTACACCGAGCTCACACTGTTACACCGAGCTCACACTGTTACACCGAGCTCACACTGTTACACCGAGCTCACAGTGTTACACCGAGCTCACACTGTTACACCGAGCTCACACTGTTACACTCTCACAACCACTCCAAAAAACGAATATGATGTGGCCAGGGGTGGTCTGTTGGTCCGTGCTGCAGCCTAATGTTTGAATCCGACTGCTACTAAACGACAACTGCTAATTTGAGCACACTCTCGGTGTATTCACCTGCTTGCTCCGGAAGCAATTTTATCCCACTTCTTCTTTGCATAAGAGTTCAGGCTCAGTCAAACTGAAGGACCTCTTGTGCAAATACCTCTTTATGTCGGTCCACAAATTTTCTGTTGGATTCTGGGACAATAATCTTTGCAAACCATTCCTGTAATCATTGTCAAGTTGACAATTCTTTAACTTCAGCTTTCTGGCAGATGGCCAATGGGTACACAGCTAAATATCTAGATTTGTTTGAGCTATTTGTTGTCCCCTTTATTCTGATCAGAGTCCCTGTCCCCACTCAGGGGCATCAGTCCCATAGTACAGTGATGCTACTACCATGCTTGACATATCTTTTGGGATTTAGGCTAACATTTTCTACTTTTAGGTGTAAGGATTTTTCCCACATGGTTTTGGGATGATGAACTATTCTTCTTGTAAGATTTATACAGGCTTGGATGTTTTTTTTCTTCTGTCTTCTGTATTGCTGTTATATCCCACATCTCTGACACGTCTCAGAGAATAATGGTTATAATATGCAGGGAATGCCCATTTCCTGACATGATTTCCTGCAGCTCTTTTAAGGTGACCATGGGCCCATGTTGAGGAGGATAAAGTTGACGAGGAGGGGGTGGTACAAGATGGGCAGACTACAGGGTTTCTGTGCTGTGTGTCCAAATGTGTCACGTGTTCATGTACGGGCAGATGTGCTGCTGAATCTAGTGCCGGACCCGTTTATGCTAGATTTATGGGCTGAATGACAGGTCCTGTTGACCCACTGTCTGCTTGCCTTCCAGACAGCCTGTAAAACCACTGTCTGTCACCATCCAGATCAACACCTAGCAGTCTGCTGTAGCGTTGCATGAATGTAAACTGTCTGACCCTGTCTGCCAGAGAAGGAGCCTGGAGGAGGGGGACATGTTGTCGTTGGTGCTCGTGGCAAAAGTCCCTGCTGTGTGCCTGATTATGTAACATATATTGTATAAGAGCTCTGTTGGTTATGTCTGAACTAGGGGACAGGTAATGATGGTGTTTGGAGCGCACGTATACAGTTTGTCATTTACTGTGTACTTTTTAAGCTATTAATGAGCGTGTTTATGTTTAAATAAATGTAATCTGATGTACAGACATACTTTTCAAGGCTTGTGAATGGTTAGGAACCCCTTGCGAACTGAGGAACTAGAGAAGCGAGGAACAGTCTGGAGGTCATGGGAAGTCAAACATTTTCTAATGTTCCCATTGGATGAAACGGGAAACTCTGGGATTCACCCCTGCATCTTCATCATGTGGTACCAACATGTGATCTTCAATTTCATTCTGGGCTTTAGTGGACAATTCTGAAGCAAATGTATTCCTGTAAAAACACAACATATTTAATGACTGGCTGTGCTGGCCCGTCATGTTGAAAAAAGTAGACCGAAGACTGACAATACCAAATGATGAGGAGGGCCATTCTCCTTTCAACATGTGTCTGATGATATTTTTGGAGACTTCATCCGCCTCTCCTGTTTTACCATAGGTTTAAAATCTCTGACTAATCACATTTTTTCTGTCTAGTTTTCAGGTCTGATTACCACCTTACCTCAGTCCCACCTGACCCCTTCCCCTTTCTCCACCAGTCAAGGCTCCATCCAAGCTGTCTTATATTGAGAATAGGCTCCTGTCCCAGTCCCAACAATTAATGGAGCATGCCCTGCCCTGACCGGGTGCAGAATGAGTAACGACATCATGTTTTTAGGCCTCTGTCAGCGAGTGTATGGCCGCGCTGGGGGCATGAGCGGATACAGAGAATAATTTACAACGCCAACTCCTGTGAACCACTAAAGTACCTTGCTGAAGGAAACGTTACATGAGGAGATTGTTATTGTTTCAGTAGGACAGGCAAAAATAAATCTGCCCAGCCCCCTCGTCAGGACCCCAGTAAACCCTGCGTTCGTCATTATTCCCAGCTCGCACATATTGAGCATTTGTCTGGTGTTTAAGTAGATCTTCACCATGGCCGGTGACACAGGTCACAGCTGTGGCTTGTGTTCCCTTGAGAAGTGCTTGACGTACGGGCTGTCTTTCTCTGGATATGTCCCCGGGGTTTGGAGCCCTAGGTAATGTGATCCACAGTGACGTGGATGGGTTGTTGAACACTGTGCGTGCTGGCAGTACTGCTGTGTAACTGTGGTTAATGGGGACACATGGCATCGTTGTGGTGTCCCCTCAGCCTTTCCCCCCTGCCGAGATCTGCACATCTGTATCTTATATGGTCCCCTGCTACACATGAACCATCTCCCTCCCTCCCTCCCTCCCTGTTATGGAGGCAAGGTTTTTAATGGAGACAAGCAGAGTCTGATCATTTTGGTTTCTCTAATCAATCCTCTCATCTTCTCTCTTCCTCGCCATGCAGCGTATGCAGTGATTGCGGACGGGCAAGTGGAATGCCCCAAGGGTTACAAGAGGATGAACCTGACTCACTGTCAAGGTAAGGGGAAGGACCGATGATTTCCTGTTGTTTGCTTGCGTCTGGTGATGCCAATAGCACCTAAAGAATTTTCATTATCATTCCTCGTATGTTCCAGCCTTTCTCCTTCAATAGATTATATTCTGACGTAGCTTTACTGTGTCTGAAGTAGCTCTACCATGTCTGACATAGCTCTCCCATGTCTGACGTAGCTTTACTGTGTCTGAAGTAGCTCTACCATGTCTCACATAGCTCTACCGTGTCTGAGATAGCCCGACCATGTCTAACATAGCCCAACCATGTCCGACATAGGTCTACCATGTCTGAGGCAGCTCTACCATGTCTGACATAGCTCTACCATGTCTGACATAGCTCTACCATGTCTGACAGCTCTACCATGTCTGAGACACCTCTACCATGTCTGACATAGCTCTACCAAATCTGATGAAACTCTGCCATGTCTGAGACAGTTTTACCATATCTAACATAGCTCTATGATGTCTGAAATAGCTCCACCATGTCTGACATAGCTCTACCATGTCTGACATAGCTCTACAATGTCTGATCCAGCCCTGCCATGTCTGACATAGCTCTATTATGTCTGAGATAGCTCTATTATGTCTGACATAGCTCTATTATGTCTGACATAGCTCTATTATATCTGACATAGCTCTATTATGTCTGCGATAGCTCTATTATGACTGAGATTGCTCTATTATGTCTGAGATAGCTCTATTATGTCTGACATAGCTCTACCATGTCTGTATTGAAAGGACACAAGTCAACCCCACATATAGGCATTGTGTTGCAGCAACACGTCACCTAATCCTATACTCAAAACGTCAGGACTGATTTGTGATGAAAACATTTAAACGTTATCACAGTGACCGCTCATACATTACAAGGCTGGACAAGCCCCCAGTGCATGTCTGAATGTATTTCTGTGTGTGTGTCTAGCCTACTGGGAACAGGGTCAGGGGGACAAAAGGCTGCAGCCACGGTCAGAGTTCAGCTGCCAATAGGCCCCAGGAGGGAGGGGTGTTTTTCATTGCTCTGTGGAGGTCTGTGTGTAAAGCTTAATACTGCTGTCTGTCATTATGGTTACTATGTGTTTTCCAATGGTTTAGGAGAAGCTGGGTTGTCCAAGACTTTTGTTACACATCACTTGCAGTTCTTCGCTCAACTCTTGGTGGGGTCTAATTGACTTCCAGCTCACCCATCCATCTGAGAGTGAAAGCAAACTGTGGCCATTTATCCCTGAACATGCTGAATGCTTTGTCCTTCGTTGCCTTTTTGTGGGCTCTGTCAGCCTTCTGACTGCTATTAAAGACATAACCACACTCAGTGTCTGGTGTACAGTAGGTACTTTTGACAACCTCAGAGTGGGAGAGAATCACACAAGCAGTTGTTGAATCATGCTGGAATTCAAAAACCAATATGTCTTGAGGGAAATCGAAACTTATGATAGGCTCATCACTCTCTTTTATTCGTGGTTTTGGTAAGTTGAATCTAATCACATTTTAGGAGGATTGGCATTGCATACTAAATGTATAGAATTTGCCATCATAAATGATCATATGAAACACCTAAGTAACATTGTGTATATTTGAAACACACAACTGACAAACTAAGATTGAGTACATGGCCATGAAGGTATAACTGTATTTGCTGAAAAAAAAAAAGTTAAATGAAAAATGTATTCAAAGCTTTGTGCCAGATACTGGAATAGTGTATTTTATTCATACCATGGATTTTTCTCATTTATGATGATAAAGTTATAGAGTTATTAAGCTGGGAAATTATTTTGCATTCCTCACATTTAAAAAAAGATGTGGACAAGGACACTTTTTATGCTCTCAAAAATGGTGTCAAGGGTTGCCAGCAAACTCAGAGTTGCCAGCAACCTTTGATTCAGCTTGTTTTTTTTGATCACTTCAAGATGTTCTCTCATCGCGGTCCCTCATTTTTGGAGGCTGAAAAACCAAACTGACAGAATATTTACTGGCCAGCTTCAAAGTCTTATTCTCATTCAGCTCAAGCTCCATTCCCAAAATTATTTTTAATTTCTGCCTTCAGAACAACTGCCAAGGAGGCAAAAATCAGATTTTTCTGGGATTCTGTCACTATTATCAAATGTGTGGCCTCCTTGCCAAAGTGTGACTCCTCGCCTTGAGCTCCCTGCTCTATTTCACAGGAGGACGGGTCTTCTGTCATATCCTGTGTCTTTCCACTCCTGCCGTTAAGCTTGGTGGTGTAAAGTGGGCCACACATCACAGATAAGACGCTCCCTTATAAAATCTAATCTGTTTTGTGACCTCAGGACAAGCCTTTATCTTCCTAACACTCAAGAGAAACACTTCAGAGAAAGTGCATCAGCTGAAGTCACGTATTGTATAAGGCAGTTGACGTAGTGGAACATCTGTGGTCTCACTGCCAAACAGTTAGTATGAGCTGTTTCTATTGCAGCAAAGTATCTAGAAATCTCTGTATTTACAGCAGATCATATTAGTTAACCTTCACAGTTTCTATGAATTTAAGATTTGATGTGGTAAACATCATTCCAGGATACACCAGAAAACAGGTGTTGGGGTCATGCAGTTAACTGAGAAACACACTTCTTGAAGGAATACCCTTCCTGGGAAGGTTTGAAAAAGAAACGCTTAGTCGTCCCATGTCCATTATTTCACTTGATGACTTTTAATCTGTGGTTCAAAACATTTCACCAGCTCTGTCTTTACTTACATGGAACTTACCAGCCCAACTTTAGTCCTACGCCTGCATATAGCTCATACTTGGAAGTATGGCTGGGTGTTTTCTTTGCAATGTCAGTAAATAATTCTCCAGTTTTTTTATGTCATGAAGTGAAAATTGACCAGGTCTAGATGAGGTTAGGGCAGGCTGGTAATTTGGTCAGGGGACTCTGGACGGAGTCATCATTCTGCGTCATTACTGCAATAACGATGGCGTCATGAGAAACCTGTCGAGGTGAACTTTGATGGATGTCCGTCTGTGTTATTTGTACATATATATTAACAGTAAATGTCTCCGGGAGAATGAGTGAGCGACCAAGCATGAAGTCAGACAGGTGTTGAGATTAACGCGGGTCATAACAGGCTGTCATACTAGTCAGTTCCAATCCCTTACCCCCGACCAGACTGTACTACTAACACTAATCTGGAATCAACCTAACATGGGATTACAGACCCCATGTGATGAAGGAAGGCGGAGTCTAATGTTGAACTTTGGCCTTCAGCGCCTCTTCCAAATAACATGCAGTTTAAACTGAGCTCAAATAGACCCTGTGGTCCTGGTGTCCTTCACAAGCAGTGTTGTTTTTTCTCCTAGTGGGAGGTAGCGTAGTTAGGTTTCCTCGTGTCATAGTATGGTTTGGTCATAGCTCATAGTCTACATAAAGCCAGGACTTCAGATGTCCATTGTTTCGTCTTTATGCGCCCCATGGTTCACCCAAACAGGAAACCATGTCCACCTGTTTGCTTACACTTCAGACAGCCTGTTTACATCATTACTTAAAGAAGGGCTAGGGAGTCAGCGACGTTTTGACCTTGAACTTGTTCCCCTATTAATCCTCTATACCACACACACACACAGTATGCACACACAGTACACAGACAGACCCCTGTCCTTACACACACACACACACACACACACACACACAGGCTCATTATTATTATGAAAATCTAATTAAGGAGACATACATGTCAGGTTCCAGTCTTCGTGGTGAAGGGTAAGGACCTAATGATTTCCTCTTGGTGTAACTCTGTTAAAAAGCAAACCTTCCTGGTCCTTATCGTGGTGGTACGACTTACAGGCTGAGGTAGGTGGTGACTCCTCCCTGGGCTACGACTTACAGGCTGAGGTAGGTGGTGACTCCTCCCTGGGCTTCAGGTACCACCTCAGGCTGAGACAATGGCTCAGGAGCATGGCTTGTTGCTGTTGAATGAACACTTAAACAGAAACCACTCGCCACCATGCCCTCTTTCATCTTATATAATTTCTGTTATTAAACCTTGTGTTACATTTATTCTTGAACATTTTAGTGAATTACGAACTTACAAATACTTGAAACCACATGTATTTATTTGTTGATTGTTTTTTTGTTTCAATGAATACATTTATGTATTTATATAAAGTGTAGTAGAGTGTGTGAAATGCTAATGAACTCTCACATCATAAGTCAGGGTTTAATTCCTTCATTGTCCTGTCCAACCTCCACTCCTCTGTTCTCCACAAAATATGAAAATGTGTCTTAGAATACCGGAGAACACTCGAAAACGCACCAAACTCAGTCATATCACATCGGGATTTCATTCTGTATAATGTCTCTGTACTCAGTCCCGAAATTCTGTCATTGCATCTTTTTGTTCTTGTAGTAAACAACAATTTAAACTTGGATTCATGTTCAAACAAGAAGTTGTGTGCAGGCATTATCCACCAGATTCCGAACTTCCCAGTTATTTTCTCTTCCCAGACATCAACGAGTGCCTGATGAATGGGATCTGTAAGAACGCCGAGTGTCTGAACACCAGAGGAAGCTACCGATGCACCTGTAAACCAGGATACATGCTGGACCCCGCCAGGAGCCACTGTGTCTGTGAGTTCTGTTATCTGCCATTTCAGATGGTCCTGTGGTATTTCTATTGTGTGTGAACTGTGCCTGATAGAAATGTGTGTGTGTGTGTGTGTGTGTGTGTGTGTGTGTGTGTATGCGTGTGTGTGTTTTCACAGCGGACAAGGCTGTGTCTGACCAGCGGGGTATGTGTTACCGCTCGGCCTCATCTGGGACCTGCTCTCTTCCCATCCCTCTGCATATCACCAAGCAGATCTGCTGCTGCAGCCGGGTGGGGAAGGCCTGGGGCACGGCCTGCGAGAGGTGCCCTCTGCCTGATACAGGTACCCGCACACACTGACCCTCTTTCGCTCACTCTCCAGGGCATCCAGTGGAGGTCACCTCTACAAGGCAGTTCTGGTCTGACTAGAGAGAGAATGAAATTGGCTGGGCAGTATTTGAAGGCCAATGTGATACGTGGTTGCGTAGTGTGATCTTAAATCAAGTAAAAACAACAGTAGTTTAAGTTTCAATCACCATATTATTGACTGCCACCATCCAGCCAGTAATGGAATACTGTTAAAAAATAACCCAATGTGTTTGATGTGGAATAAGCCCAAAACAACAGAACCTTCATATTTTAAGTCTTTATAATAGTATAATTGTGGGAGTCAATCTTGTGTTATCACATGAGTCCTTGGAGGGAAAGCAGTAATACTCCAGTTTTATTTCCCCAAGAAAAAAAAAGTTTTCCGGCCAAATGAAACATGGGAATTGGTTGTCATCCTCTTTTTTTCTTGCAGATTTAATCTTCAAAGTCAGATAGAGGGCCATTATTCTAAGCATTGCCCGTTTTGGCAAGTGATTCATGGAGGTTGTCATAGATCAGATATCAGAAAGCCAGACCTCCATGGGACTCTGCCAGACTGGTGGATTACTGTGTGCGCGCAGATACAGCGCACATAAAGCCTGATTACCCAGTCAGACACTGGCTTTTGTATGGCCTGAGAAGCCGTTAGAGCCATGTTGAACACTGAGCATCCAGACTCATTAGTAGTTAGGTAATAGGAGCACGTTGATTCACCCGTCTGATTCACCCGTCTGATTCACAGCTCTGATGTGGACACTGCCACAACCCCCCCGTCCACATCAGTCAGGAAACCTGCATCATATCCATGCTTCCTGCATTTACAGTTGCATTTAACTACAGAGATTTCAGTATTAGTATCTTTATACAAGAGAGCCTCTGGCCATTATACCATTGGCATACATGCCTCGGTTCCAGGTCAGGCAGGGGACAATACTATTTAGCTGTAATGGATTCACCTCTGCTGAAGTTTGTTGGGCTCCGACACAAAGAGAAGCAATCGTCGTTCTTCATCAGTCTGTCCTCGATTCATGGCCAGTGGCTCTCTCAGACGTCTACTGCCCAGAGTCAGAGGTCAGTTGTATTACATGTCCCTCCCCTTCCCCCCTGGCACCGCCACCCATTGGCACTGCCCTCAGGCTGTGTCTGACACGTTCAAATTCCCTCTGTGATATCCTCTCTGACGGCTGTCACTACATGCCGCTCCCTCGTTGGCCATGGCTGAAACCCAACTCGCTTCACAGCGGAGAGGCTACGGTATGGTATGCTGTGCATAATGCTATTACATGGATGGCTTATGGTATTGCTGCGAACACCAGACTTGAAATACAACCCATAATTACTATCTGGCATCATTTCATGTTAGCTCAGAAGCCCACGGGGGTTGATGGCCTTATGATGTTTTCTATGGTTCTTTGTTTGCCCCCTGTATGCCTGCAGACCATTTCAAGGAGATCTGCCCCGCTGGCCACGGTTACACATACTCCCGTTCCGATGTGCAGATTTCTTTAAGACAGCTGGAGGAAGAGGAGCTGAGGAGGACAGGCATTTCCTGGGAGGCCCAGAATCCTAGCTTACCCCAGTTACCGCGGCAGCTGCCCCTCACCCCGAAGACCCCACAGCTCCCACAAAACCCTCAACCTGCCCAACCACATCAACCGGAGCATTCACAGGAAACCCCTCAGACCTCACACCAGGACCAACATCCACAGCTCCCTCTCCACCCTGAAATGGACACAAAGCCTCCATCCAGGGAGAATCCCAGCCAGCCCGAAGGTGAAAACAAACATAGTATGCATTATGTTGGCATTGCTGTTGGCCAGTTCACCAAACTCAAACAGTATATCTGCCCCATATTCTATTAAAATGTATCCACCTTAAATACTTTTCCTTAGTATATGCCCTGTTTTATGAGCTGTGACACAATGGAAACCATTTTAGCATATAAGGATGAGTTAGCTTTTTACAGGGACATCAACAGTTTTTTTAGCTCTGCAATAAACAGCTTGATCCTTTCCCTCTACCGAATATTAAACAGTTTTTGCTTCCCCTACCCGTCAGAATACACCTCCCCTAAGCATTTGAGCAGAGGACTTAATCCACATAGGTCAAACATTTGCAACCCCTGGATCTTCTGTGAAACATTCTTCTGATTTACAGATATTACATAATTTATTGGCATAGCCCAAGCAAAATGATTCATAAAAGGATACCATAAATATTTAGAGATTTTGTGTCTTCATTACCAGGGATATCTATTTCTCCTTTTTGCTTGTATCCATGGGATGTAGTGTACATTATTTTCAGACTCTAGGTCTTCTCTTTGGCTTAAGGGATAAAGGTGCTTTAAGCAGAGGTTTATTTGATACAAAGAACTTAAGATGGCGTCTAAACAGTAAGACGCCCGATGAGAACATGGATTTATATCTTTGTAATAATACAAGATAATGGTAACAGAATGTCAGCTTTCTCTACTGACACAACAACTTTCTCTCCTGACAGATGGAGAAATATCAAACTTGGTGAGGTCCTCTCTTCAGTTGTTTTTATTTTGAAATGATTATTTACAAAAGCTCCAAACATTTCTCAGATGTAAGACACATGGTGTTTAGGCTTTACATTTGCTTCAAATTTGGATTTTGATCACAAAAGAAAAATGTATTCACCTATAAACAAACTCTTATTCCACAGACTCCTGTTGTGACCGATTTAAAATACCCAGGTAATTTATCTAAATTCATTAAAGAACCTTTTCACAATTAATTATCTTTACTTTCATTACTCATAATCACAATTTCAGTCATTTAATCATGGTGCATTGATAAAGCCTTTAAGAGCGCCAGTGAAAACAGAGATTTATCAAGCAGTCAGGCATATGAGGTCCTGTTCCATTTCATATAAATTGCTCCCACACAACTGAAGGAGCCCTGGGACTCTCCCGCCAATGAAAGCATTGATAAAGCCTGTGGGTTGAGTGGAACTAAAAGTCCCAATGTTGTCTGTTATTATCAGGTTTTCTTTTTTTGCCAGCAGATTGGACGTATTTCATATTCATATCACTACCATGCTACTGTAGGAGAGTGCCGGGTTGCGGTTACCAGTTGAAAGAGCAGATACCGTATCAGTCAGGGGAAGCAGCCGCGTTGTTCTGCTCTCCCCATCGGCCCACATACACACTCACACCTGGGACTCTCCCTCATTGTTCTCCGTCCTCTCTTTACCCCACCTTCCCGACTGCCTCGTGCTCTTAGATGTGATAGAGGAGGTCACCCCTGACGCTCCCATCAACGTGGGGCCCGAGTTACAGGACCGGGATGCAGCCTCCATCAATGTGGTCACTCAGGTCACAGGTGAGAAGCATGGTTATAATACACTGCCAGGGCTTCTGCGGCGCTGGCCACTGGGCCTCTGCAACCACTGGGGCGATGTAGACATTAACATATACAGCCTCAGAATGATTTGATGGATGGACATGCTTTGGTAATTAAATTCATTGGAACAGTTTACCCATAATGCTCCCCAATTACTATTTAAATATTGACTTGCAAGCTAACTTTATGCTTTTGAGTTACAAATGGGATTTCGGAATTCATTTGTGAGTAATGTTCAGACCAGTTTGAAATACATTTTTGGAGGGCTGACCTGTAGCTGAGCGAAGGAAAGCAGAGCATGTGTTGTCCTCTTAGTGGACCCTCTGCTCCAAGCCAACTTGGCTTCAGCCTTTGAGCATCACAGAGGGCGAGAGGGCGAGAAAGTGTGCCTTTTGGAAGAGTGAATTGTCTGGACTGGACATGCACCAAGTCTGCATGAAAACCAAAATGTAAACCATTTGAAATGGATTTTAGGATACACAGAACCTATATAAAATGTGTTTAAACAACATATTCGTAAATGTATTTTAATGCATGTCAATGTGTTTGGAATATTTTAAACGTATTTCATATCTGTATGGTGTTTGTGACTCTCACTCATCCAGTCATAAGACCAGAGGCCTCTGCCAAACCCAGCAGCCCAACTTCATGCTCACAAGAACCACTTCAGATTGAAACAAACAACTGACATCTCTTAACAGTGCATTGCCCATCCCCCTCATCATGTCTCTGCCACCTGGTAGAACACTACACTGCAATAAAACCTGTCCTCCCACCAGAGCCTCCACCATAAAACAGCCTGTTTCCATGGAGAATAACATGTGGCGGACAAATGAGACTTTAGTCCGGCGTAGTGTGTTTTGGGCACCTCTGTCGGGTAGAAAACAGTAACCTAATGGGATAAACATGTAAATGTACCGCGTGTCCTGTGTTTATCGTGCACCGCGGTCAACTCGGCGTCTGTGTTTCTTCACAGATATTGACAAGTGCTCCATCACTCCGACCATATGTGGACATGGACAGTGCGTGCCAGTGCAGACCGGCTACACCTGCTACTGTGACCTTGGCTACAAGCTGAGCGCCCTCCAGACCAACTGCATCGGTAAGACCGGAAGAGGCAAACGGGAAGTGGGGGTTCCTCTTCTGTGTATGCCTGTCATACTAGTGGAGCACACGGGAGACATCCAGATCCCTTTAAACAAAAGCGATCCCTTTGTTTATATTGACCCATTATGCGATGCCTGACAACATGGTCGGTACGATCCAAAGAGCTATCACGAAGCTTTGAGCCGTTGCGTCACTCTGCAGACAGCGTCCAAGCCCGGCTCTGGCCTTTCACTGAGGAATGCCTGCACCGCTCGGCTGTGTGGAGCGGATCCAGAGTGAAGGGTTGGAAAGTGCAAGGTCCCCAGTAATGAAAAGGAAGTGAAATGTATCACGGGCCTCTCCTATTTCTCTCTCTCTCTCTCTCTCTCTATGTCTTTTCCTCTCTCTTTTTGAGCTTCGCTCTCATTATCCACCCGTCTGTCTGCGTCTCTCTCCAGATGTAAACGAGTGTGAGGAGGACCCATGTGGGAGGAAGGGCCATTGCGTGAACACCTTTGGCTCCTACACCTGCCACTGCTACAGCGGCTTCAGCCAGGTCATCACTCAGAACAGGAAGTTCTGCCAGGGTGAGAGGCCACAGAGCATGCCATGTGGATTCGTTTTAGGGAGGGATACATACTTTAATAGATTCATGTAAAACCAGTGTACAATTTTAGCTGAAGCCCTCCCGAGAGAAACAAGGGGTAGTGAGAGAAATATTTATTACAGTAACGTCACATCGTTTTCAAATACACTCTTTCATGTCAAACTTCCAGACACATTTCAAGGACATACTCAGACTAGCAATGTTCCCTTAATGAGCCAGATTGGTAGAACAATAGTGTTTCATTGTTACTTGTTTCTCTGATTTGCTCTGTTGGATTTATGCAGACATAAATGAGTGTGACATTTCCAACAAGTGCCAGGAGGGTGATTGTGTCAACACTGAAGGATCTTACACCTGTGAATGCAAGAGTGGCTATGCCAAATCCTGGAGGGGGCAGTGTGAAGGTGAGCCCAACACAAAGACAGACAGCTTTAACACTCTCGAGCTAACAGAACATCACAATGCTGGCCAGGGGTGTTTATTGGCTGCCCTTAGTTCATATCCAATCCAACTACAGAACACAGAACAGCCATTGTTTTATTTTCCTTAGCACTGAGCCAGGGGAAAAACTAAGTGGAGACTTTAAATAGGACACTGTAGCAGAGGGAGGATGTGGGCATAAGTTGTGGTGTGTGTCTAAGTGTGTTTGTGTGTGTGTGTGTGTGTGTGTGTGTGTTTAAATGCAAATTCTTGATCCAGCTAATCCAAAGCTTGTTTCAATGGTATTTCTCACCTCCCCTGTTCCCTGGCCAGACGTGGATGAGTGCCGGGATCCCAGCTCATGCCCCAGTGGAAGGTGTGTCAACACCCCAGGCTCCTTCCAGTGCCAGGTCTGTGGCCCCGGGTTCAAGGCTGCCAGCGGGAGATGTCTGGGTAAGAGGGGCCGCCAGGGGCCACGCCCGGAAATTAGCCAGGTTTCCCTCTTTAACTTCTTAATGATTGGATGCTATTCCCCAGCTAGCCTGGCACACTTTACACAAAGCAAAGGTTGCTATTGGCAACACCAGAAATGACCAATGAGTTGTTGTCCTGGCAAAAAGGTATGGTTTCAAGGACCTGTTGACAGATGTGATAGTCACCAGTTTGCCATCAAATTGGACCAGCTATATTACATTTCTCACTTGAGGCTGTACTTAATTGGCTGTAGTTATTGATTCTCTCTGAGGTTCAGTGATGGCTCTCTCTTAGGGCTTCAATGATGTCTCTCACAAGGCTACAGTTTTTCACCCTGCCACTGTTTCCCCTTCAGTAGCTCCATTGTTTTTGTAATATCTGCCCACCATATCTGTCCAGACCTATATTGTTTAAACACATCGACTTGTTATTACTAATCTCTTCATATCTGCTGCTGTAGAAGATTGTTTATAATATTTCACTTTGGGAGAGTCCAAATATTTTCCCTTGGCCACAGCCTTAAACAAACAGTGTATTATTTTTGGATGGCTCTGGCCATCGCAGTAGAGCCCAGCGGGGCTCGTTTTTATTACTGGTGTGGGGGGAGTGGACTGGAGTGAGGACTTAGATATATGGAGGGGCCAAGAGGTCAATATTAGCCCACTGTTAAGAGGTCCTGTCAGACAAACAGGGCTGTGGTTAGTCAACCATAGCTCTGCCTCTGTTCAAATAAAACTAGTAGGCAGATTTATTGGGCTCTAATACACAATGCATGAGACTACATGAGGTCTGAGGTCTGTAACATCCTGAAGGAGCCAACGTCACAGCATAGCAACCCCTCTATCCTTGAGGTGCTCCCGTTACATAAGAGGCTCCGGGCTGCTATTACGACATCTCTGTCTCCTTCTCCTCCCAGTCACAGAGAGAAAGGTTAAATATTTGAGCTTCTTAAAAAAAAAAAATCTAGTCTCCAGTTCTCCCTGATTTAAATGACCTTTGAAAGGTGGACTGGATGTTCAATTGGATAGCTACAGTTTTGGCAGTTTTCCCCCCTCAATGACTTCTCAATGACTCCGACAAGGGGAGACCTGCCGTCATAATCTCACATTCTTTTTCCCCTTCTAATTTTTTCTTCCTTTTTTCATCCCGTCCCACAGTGATTTGCATTTATGGCTTTGCCTCATCACAGAAACCCTTAGCTCAAGTTCGGGAGAGCAAAAAGATCTAGACGTGTCCTCCGCTGTACAGCTTGCCAATCGCCTCCTCCAGTGTCTGGAGGAGAGCTCATTCTGCGGTCAGCAACCACAACTTGCATTCAATACCAGGATGTGGCGTATGACTAGCTGCATAGGGGCACTTCTTCTGTAAATGAGGTGCAAGAAAGGAACTATATAAAGTTGATTCGAACCCCCTACCAACAGGCTTGAATTCATGGGTGAAGTTACTCAACAGTGTTCCCTATGTTTGTTTCCAGCCTTTGCCTCAGTCAATTGCCTGAAGCATGGTAGTTGGAGCACAATTGGCTGTGTCGTTGATAAGCCTAATTGGTGGTGCGATAGTGAAAACAGCTCCAGTCTCGTGTCCTGCTTATCGTAGAGGACTGAGCGAGGCCAGGAGATTGCTGAAACAACGTTTGATGTCGGGCTAGAGTCACCGCAGACAAGGGACACACAAAGACCAGTAGACCTCTGTTTCTACCGTATCCCTTACCTCTCATTAAACCTGCCCGCACAGCCGTGTGTCACACACTCACAGAGTACCCACTCTGTACTGTCTCCCACAGTGTGCCCACTCTGTACCCACACTCACAGGGTACCCACTGTAACAGTGTTCGCCCATCTCGCCCTCAGATGTCAACGAGTGCCTGGACCTGTCCGTGTGCGTCCACGGTAGGTGTGTCAACTCGGACGGCTCCTACAGATGCGACTGTTTCCAAGGGTATGAGGCGTCCGCGGACGGCGCCAGTTGCCACGGTACGTGTTTGCGAAAACAGCTGTCGCACATCATTACTGTTCCGAATTGTCTGACAGACTGAAGTGCTACTGAAGAAGTATTTGAGGTCCACGGGGGGGGGGGGGGGGTTCCACATACTTACGCACTTAACAGCGAGAAGCAGTGGTGGTTTTAGGGTCTGTTCTCTTTTCTCCAGATGTCGATGAGTGTCTGCTCCCCGGGCCCTGCCTCCATGGCGCGTGTGTCAACCTGCAGGGCTCCTACAGGTGCAGCTGTGCCGCTGGTTTCCAGAACACCCCCGATGGCAGGGCCTGTGAAGGTCTGTAGAGGATTAACGAAAGGATCGTGACTCATCACCACCCGGCGCCGTCGGATATCCCGGCTCTCTGTGGCTTTCTTAACGTGTCATAATTGTCTTTATTAGATGTTGATGAGTGCGCCACACGTGTTGCCTGTCCTGTGGGTATTTGCACAAACACCGAAGGCTCCTACTCATGCAAGAATTGCACGACTGGATTCCAGCGGTCAGCGGATGGACTGAGGTGTGAAGGTTCGTGACGAATATCTTTAGCGTGTCAGTAAGCCCACCGAGTTACCGTCGTCTTCCGTGGACAGGCTGGGTGTAGCGGCCTACTGTAAACGGGCCCTGGCTATCTGTGTGTTTGTTTCAGATGTGGATGAGTGCTCCCAGGCAGACATGTGTCTGGGGGGGGTGTGTGTTAACACAGATGGCTCCTTCACCTGCACCCGGTGTAAGGACGGATACAGAGTGTCCCACGACAGGCGGAGGTGTGAGGGTGAGTCCAGCCAAATGGTGTTATTATTGATCAATTGGTTTATTTTGAACTGCACTGTCGGGAGTAGGAAAACCAAGCATTTCATTGGGATGACTTGTTATGGCAAATGACAAATAAACCCTTTAAACTTCAACATTAACCTTGTCCCTTGTGTATATCAATTGTGCAAGGTAACTAATGCAATGTTGTGTTATGCTATGTTTGAATTGAGTTATTATGCCTGTAGCATGTTCATGTCTGCGCTTGGCTGTGTCTTCCCTAGATATTGATGAGTGCCAGTCTGGGTCCGTGTGTGCTAACGGGATCTGTCTGAATTCGGAGGGCTCCTACTCCTGCATCCCTTGTCCCACAGGCTACAGAATCTCCCATGATGGAGAGCTATGTGAAGGTTCGTCCCTACAGCTGGAGTAGGTGGTCTCCCCTGAAGGAGTTCTGTGACTTACTGGCCTCTATGGCATCGTTACAGATGTTGATGAGTGTGCGCTGTCCAATGGGTGCCCTGGGGGAACATGCACTAACACTGATGGTTCCTTCATTTGCAACTTCTGCAAGCCAGGCTACAGATGGATTGTGGATGGGCTAGAATGTGAAGGTAAGGCTTTCTTGGCCTGTTTCCCTCATGTTTGGTGATGTGTGTTGGTGTGTTCTGGTGTGTGTTGGTGTGTGTTTTGTGTGAATGTGTATTGTGATGTGTGTTGTGGTGTGTGTTGTGGTGTGTGCTGGTGTGTGTGTGTGGATGGGTATTTGTGATGTGTTTTGTGGGTTAGTGTGTATTGGTGTGTTGTGATGCGTGTTATAGTGTGTGTTGGTGTGTGTTGTGGTGTGTGTTGTAATGTGATGTGTGTTGTAGTGTGTGTTGGTGTGTGTTGCGGTCTTTGTTGTAATGTGATGTGTGTTGTAGTGTATGTTGGTGTGTGTTGTGGTGTGTGTTGTAATGTGATGTGTGTTGTAGTGTGTGTTGGTGTGTGTTGTGGTGTGTGTTGTAATGTGATGT
>JACXGJ010005812.1:0-37289 GCA_016801105.1 Esox niger | reverse complement strand
TACTTATGTTGAATGTTTGTGCACGTAGTTGTGGTTTATTTTGGTTGTTAGCCGTAGGCTATGTCACCCAGTCATTGTGTCTGTTTTGAGTTTGTTCTTTTGTTTCTTTTGTTCCTGTCCATTAAAGTATGGATCATTATTTCTCAAACAGCCGTTCTGCCTCTGCTTTTCTGTCCTCCCACACCGGACACTGTGACAACAATTGGAAAACAGGAATCAAGAAAAGACCATTTAAAATGTGAATTAAAACTGCTGAGTCAAACTTCATAAACCATGGTGCATGCAAAAACACTGAGCAGCGTGCGTGTGCGCATGTGATTTTTGCATATGAAATAACATAGCATTTATTTCCACCTGTATGGTGTTCTGTGTTTTCAAGAAGTATAGACTTGAGTGCATCTGTATGTGTGTGTGATGGGAGAGAGGGGGAGCACAACTGAGTGAGAGAGAAAGACAGAGGGTGGGGAGGTCGAGCAAGCAAATGAGAGGTAGAGTTGGAGAGTGAGAGCAAGCGGAGGCACAGAGCTGAGTGAGAGGAGAGAGTGCCAAAGAGCTAAGGCTAAGCATTACAATCACTCCCTCACTACCCAATGTTCGATATGGTTCGATTCCAGGAGAGGGGCTGGTTCATGCCTGGTTATTATTCTCCTAATGCCTTTGCTTTCGCTTTTCTGACACACTGGACCCTTCATCCATATTGTCTTCAGGTTTAATGCATGGTAAGTCAAATTTAAATTCCTCCAAAAACCGCCCAACACATTTGACATTCTTAATAGCACACATACATAACTTCACTGGATAATATTTGGTAAATATCTGTTGTACATATTTACATTCACTTTTTATGACAGCTGAATTTAAGTGCCAGTATAAAGATGTAGTTGAAACAATACCTTTTTAACAGCCGTATTTCATATTTCATTTTCTAGTGACATAGTGATATTGTTTTAAGTAACACGGCGAGTACGTTACACAGAATGTGCCTGATTTTACTTGTAAAGTATGAGTGATATGGAGTTTGGATGATATGTGAGAATGGTCTGTATTTGTTTACTTGTGTTAGTACTCTCAGATGTTTTGGATGTAATTCATCCACTGCAGCAGGAATGCTGTGTTATAGTGTCTTATTGATTTTTGATTGGGTGAGCATGCCATGCACTGTAATGCATCTGGGTTGGGTCACCTGTCGGTTGATTAGGGTCAGGGTATCTCCCCTCTTCATGGAGACACCCTAACTAATTTCTTGTTGATATGACTGACAAATAAAAAACAAAATCTGTATATCTTCAGACTTTTTCAGATTGATATACAAGGTAACATTGTTTGTATTATTACACATATTATGTCACACAATATTTATTTGTGGATTAAGACTGAATAGTTAGTTATGTCTTGATCATATTATTTGTGTTTAGATATGGTTTTCTCCACTATTATTACAATTTCTCTCCTACAATTATTGTAGAATGGACATTTACCTACAATGGAGGTATTTCAAGAGCTATCTGTGTGGTCTTGGTTTTTAAATATTAATCCAATGTGTGCCTCTGAAATTTTCATTTATGTGGGATAGCGCTACACATTCAAGCTCAGACTTTTAAACCGACTGGGATGCAAACCCTAGCCTGTGAGTTCACACAAGCTGCGACACAGTAGACATAACACAGCATGTCTTTACTGCATGTGCTGCTCAATATCTAAGTAGTGTGTGTTGTGTGCCTTGACAGGTATTAAAAGGGACGACCATACAAGGAATAGAAACGCCTAAGACTCAAACTTTTCAGTTTACAAGGCCTTCTCAGACACCAGAAAAATACATTTTAGTTTTAGGTTTGGTTATTCATTTGAGAGAGATGGCGAAAGAAGCAAAAGGACAGAGAGAGACAACCACAATCAAGGCTGGAGAGCAACACTGAAAGGGAAAGAGCGAAAGCAACAGAGGAACATGTGTTTAATGTTCAACTTCGGTGATCATTGTCTACAATTTCATGAGAATTTGAAAGAACACAGTGCAGCAAAATAATCTGTCTGTGTGGGAAGGCAGTGAGCGAAGGACGTAGACTTCAATGATTCGTTCTCTGGAAGTCTTTTCAAATACTACTAAAAAGCCATACACAGTGTTTTAAATTAACATTGTGATTTTATTTATATAGCAAAGGTCAGTAATCAGTGGATGTTTCATGAATTCAACCTAGCTGTTTTATCAAGCTTCCAATTGCCTGACCTTTATTTTCAGTCCCCAGCTGCCTTACCTTGGCCCTTTTAAAAATGATGACAACTCTATCATCTCTCTGCCTGCCTAATGTCCCCCTCTCCAACTGAAGCTAATGAACAAACTGACAGACTTGGATTAGAGGCAAGCCAGACTGGTTGTTGAGGCCTTCAATTCGGATGATTCGATTAGACATACTTATCCTTTTCCTCTTGATCAGGAAAAAGGCCCAGAAATAACCTTCAAGAAATAAGAGATACTCTGCACCATCATTCATCACACCGTTCACCCCTGTAACACAGGCTACAAAACTAATAATGGCTGCTGGAGTTGCGACATGGCTGCCCTTTGCTCGGGCAGCAGCCGTGGGCTGGCTACCACTTGCCCAAAAGACCATGCCCAAGCCTCCTGTGGACAAGAAGAGTCGCAGTGATGAGATCCTGTTTGTGAATGTGAGTGGACTACGCTTTCAGACATGGAAAAACACCTTGGATCGTTACCCAGACACCCTTCTAGGCAGCTCAGAAAAGGAGTTTTTCTACAACGAGGAAACTCAGGAATATTTCTTTGACAGGGATCCAGAGATGTTCCGCCATATACTCAACTTTTTTCGAACAGGCAAGTTACATTACCCGCGACATGAATGCATTCAGGCCTTCGAGGAGGAACTTGCTTTTTATGGCATAATACCAGAGATCATTGGTGACTGCTGTATGGAAGAGTACCGGGATCGCAAGAAGGAGAACCAGGAGCGTTTGGCAGAGGACACAGAGGCAGAGAATGCTGGAGACGCTCCCCTGCCCCCAGGCGCCACGTTACGAGAGAGGCTATGGAGAGCCTTTGAGAACCCTCACACAAGCACCATGGCTCTAGTTTTCTACTATGTCACTGGTTTCTTCATTGCTGTGTCTGTTATTGCAAACGTTGTGGAAACGGTTCCCTGCCGACCAATCAAAGGGAGTATAAAGGACCTGCCATGTGGTGAGAAGTTTTCTGTGGCCTTCTTTTGTATGGACACAGCCTGTGTGCTAATATTCTCCTTTGAGTACCTCATGAGGCTGTATGCTGCCCCCAGCCGCTGTGATTTTGCACGTTCAGTGATGAGTGTGATAGATGTGGTGGCCATCTTGCCCTTCTACATTGGCCTTGTCATGCCCGAGAACGAGGAAGTCAGTGGGGCCTTTGTCACCCTAAGAGTCTTCCGGGTATTCCGTATCTTCAAGTTCTCCCGTCACTCTCAGGGGCTGCGCATCCTGGGCTGTACACTGCAGAGCTGCGCCTCTGAGCTGGGCTTCCTTCTCTTCTCCCTCACCATGGCTGTCATCATCTTTGCCACTGTCATGTTCTATGCTGAGAAAGGCACAAAGGGAACCAATTTCACCAGCATTCCTGCCTCCTTCTGGTACACCATTGTCACCATGACAACACTTGGGTAAGTACTTGGGTTTTGGATACTACTTAATCTTTCACATCACTATATCAAATACAAGTCAACCTGTATTTGCCACATAATTCCAAAACAACTGGGGTACCATATTTGTGAAATGCTTACTTATGGGTCCTTTTCTGACAACGTAGAGTTAAAAAGGAAAAAATGATATTAAAAAAAAAACAAGAAGTACAGTTTGTATACAATGAATAGCAGTAAAGAATGACAATGGCAAAACCAAATAAAGCGTGAAACATTTGCGTTAATGTGAAGGGGTGTGACATAGTTGAGATTAATCTACATACAGGTGGTGGTAAGGTAACTAGGCAACAGGGTAGATAATAAACACTAGAGGCAGTGTATGTAGTAAGTGTAAAAATGTGTGTGTGTGTGTGTTTGTGTGTGTGTGCGTGTGTGTGTGTGTGGATTCAGTATGCATGTGTGTCCCAGAAGGATAATAAAACATCCTGTGTGTGTCTTTACGTGCAGCATTAGTGTGTAATTGTTATGTGTGAATGAGCCTGTACCCGGTTGAAGTGGCAGTGGGTGTGCACTAAAAGCATAGTACTAAAAGGATAGTCCAGGTAGCCATTAAGGAATCATTTAGATCAGTTCCATATAAACGTCTGCCACCATATACACTGTAGAGTTGAATAGGACTCAGGATATGTAGGTTAGTCTGTTTATTAAATTGTGTTAGTCCTCTCAGTAGAATCAACTGACAAATAGCTTGGACTGTGAATGAGTCATTTTATAGTTTCAATCCCCTGTCGTCATCTCAGTCCTACGCAACTCTTATGTGTCACTCTCCTATCCTCTCTGCAGGTTTGTTGTGAATGAATGTGTGCTCTGAATGGGAAATTAATGGGGTTCAAATGATTTGACAGGGGCGCCAGACACTTGGCATAGATGACAAGCAGGGTTTTAGAACAATGTGCTTTAGTTGACAATCATTTTTACAATTATTTAAGAGTACTCTATCTTTTCCGGAACAGAAACACTGCGGTGAAATCGGACATTTCCCACTGTGCTGTACAAAGATACCAAGTGTGTATTACAGCCTAATCTGGGGACTTTATTTTAGTTTGAATCAATAAAAAAAAAAAAAGAAAAATGAAGTCACAACTGAACTACAGTAGAGCAGTGATTCATATCATGCTCTGGAGAAGAGTGTAGTAAAATATGCAGTGAGTGCAGGAACATAGATATTTAGGGAATCCAGAACGAGCTGCACCCTGTTTCAAACTGTCCTTCATCAGACTACCACTGCGGCAGACCCAGCATGTTGTTATGTTGACTGAGGACTCATTCATTGGATTATTTTAAGTGTGCCTGGGACAGAGGAGCAGCAGAATCCCAGTGAGCCTTGGTACTTGCCTCTGTCTTCCCCAGGCCTCTTTCACCACGCCCCTGAGTCATCCGGTTTGTTTTGATGGAAATCCCCCAGTCCATTAAACTCAAATCAGTATGTGTCCAAGCACTAAATGGGCTCTGGCAACGCAGCATAGATGTTGCTTTTACTACCGTCTCCATTTTGTTCAGCAAACTCCAAGCACCATTATTATTTCAACTTCAGTTCCCATTACAATTTCAAGTTCAGCAACTATTATGATTTCTCATTTATATGAGCCATTTTCCCCCAAAAAACTAATGCAGATATTCATCATAGAAATGCAGATTCCGATGATTATACACAGGGTAATGGCAAAGATGTTATAGTTAGTTTGTTATAGCTGGTGTATTTGGATTCATATACAGCTCTGGAAAAAATTAAGAGACCACGCCTAATCTTTCTTAAAATCAGCATCTCTACGTGTATGGCAACCATTCCATTCCAGTGTCTGTTAAATTCCAACACAGGCACACCTCATTTTACTTAATGAGGTACTGATTAGTTGATTACCTGAACCAAAACTAATTAAACAAGGAAAAGTATAAAAACCACTGTGGTCAACACTATCATCTTGCAATAGGACCAACCTGGATGGCAAAAACAGTGCAAGTAGTACCTCAAAGGTAATTTGAATAAAATAACAATTTAGCACGACAAAATAGTTAAAAATCAAAACTTTCAGGAAAAGAAGGGTTCAATTCTGGCTTTTTTGGCAGAGGCATACAGTGAGCGTCAGGTTGCATCCATCTTGAAAATTTTAAAGACGGCGGTTCATAAGAACAAGGTCAAGCAACAGACATTGGGGACAACAAAGCTACAGACTGGCAGAGGGTGAAAATGATTGTCCACTGACCGAGATGACCATTTGATTGTCACTCAACAACCGTAGGATGACATCAAGTGACCTACAAAAAGAATGGCAAACAGCAGCTGAGGTGAAGTGCACAGAGCGGACGGTTCAAAACAGGCTCCTAGGGGCAGGGCTGAAGTCATGCAAAGCTAGAAAAACGCCCTTCATCAATGAGAAGCAAAGAAGAGCAAGGCTGTAGTTTGCAGAAGACCATAAGGATTGGACCGTAGAGGAATGGAGTAAGGACATCTTCTGTGACGAGTCAAATTGTCAGCTTTGCCCAACACCTGTTGTGTAATGGTTAGACGGAGACTTGGAGAGGCCTACAAGCCACAGTGATTCACACCCAGTGTGAAATTTGGTGGAGGATCGGTGATGATCTGGGGATGCTTCAGCAAGGCTGGAATCGGGCAGATTTGTCTTTGTGAAGGACGCATGAATCAAGCAAAGTACAAGGTTATCCTGGAAGAACACCTGCTTCTTTCTGCTCTAAAAATAGTTCCCCAAATCTGAGAATAGTTTTTTCCAGCAGGTCAATGCTCCATGACCCTGTCACGGCCAGCCCAATTCTCGGACCTGAACCAGATTGATAACCTCTGGAATTTGATCAAGAGGAAAATGGATGGACACAGGTCATCAAACAAAGCCGAGCAACATACATTTTGTGCCAGGAGCGGCATGAAGTCAACCAACAGCAATGTGACAGACTGGTGGAGAGCATGCCAAGACGCACAAAAGCTTTGATAAAAAATCTGGGTTATTCCACCAAATATTGATTTCTGAACTTTTCCTCAGCTAAAACATTTGTATTTTGTTGTTGAACAATTAATATAAAATTTGAGGTAATACAGTGGTCTCTTAATATTTTCCAGAGCTGTATTTGTCATTTTCCTGATGATTTTCTCTTTATTTTGGTTTGGTTGTCAAAAAACTCTAGAAACAACAAAAATAAAGTCAGAGGAACACACTGGCTAATATGAACCTAAAACTGAGTTGTTGGGCAGGATAGACTATAAAAAATATATCCAAACCACATATTGTATAACATTACCTAAAATGCCAAGCTAGCTAGCTGTTATCTAGTTAGCATTTTGAGGATAAACAAAGGAAGCTCTGTTTGTATTGTACTGATTAATTCGGATATGTTAAAAATGAGTGTATTAGCTTGGTTATCATAATAACACAAACAAAATAGGCTTTTACTTGCCTCGCTTCCAGCGTAACTTCTGGTTTGCAACAACAAATGTTTGCACAAACATTGCAGTCTGTGTCTCCAGCATGTAAACCATTATTTACATTTTGTGTATCAGGGACTGGGAACAAAAGTAAACATTTAGGACCCAAACCACACAGAATAGTAATAATTTATTATCTATAAAACAGGTCATGAATGTTTTATTGTTTAATGTTTTCATTCACAGCTAGGCCACATTCAATTCACATTGTTTTCAGTATAGGTAATTAATAATGTCACATCTTTTCAATTCATAACTCAGTCACATACAGTCATTACTTGACTGCTACACATATTTTGATATTCTCTTTAAGGTTTGTTTTTCCATTTCTGTGCTGCTGGTTGGATGTTATTCTCAGCCTTGCAAACATTAGCTTAGGGTTGCTGGTTGCTAGCTGCCTAGAGCTAGTCTAAGTTTTCGTTCACTTCTTTGCAGTTTTTGTAGTGTATGCTGTAGTAGACAAGAGCAGAATTTGCAGTTCATCATCCTGGTCTCCAGCAGCCATTATATATTTTTACTGTACGCACATTTCGCTCCCCATGGCGTACTTATGCTATATATAATATCATCCAGGTAAAATGCTCATTCACAAAATAAACATAGGAGGCTGGAATGGGATTGCTGGAACAGAATTTGCTGGAATTGCGTTGGCGCTGGTGTTAGAGTATCACTCTGATCAGCTTTTGGTTGAACAAACCATTTTAACAGAAAAAGTTTGAACAAACCATTTGATTACACACACATAAACACACAAATGATAACACTATATAGAAAAAAATTGCAAAGAGAAAAAACATAAATTCCTTCATCATTGCAATTATTTTGTTAAATAACTGTGTAACCTTCTTGATTGTACTGAATACTAAGACTGATTGACTAATTAATCATTATATTTTAGCCAACCAAATGCTCCCCGAGACCTGGGCCACTCCCTCCCTCCCCCCATCGTCCTTGTCACTGACAAACCTATATGAAGGTATCCGGACAAAACAGATTGCTTTTGTAATATTGTCAGAATCATTCATTTGCAATAGAATAAGAGGTCAATGTTAATGAAATACAGCTGAATTGCAGTCTACAGGTTCAATTTCATCATAAATTTGGTGTGAAAAGTTAGCAAGGAAGGAGGAAGAATTTGCTGAATTCAATGAGTGATGGAAATAAATAGTTAGAATTATGATTACATATACATTCCCCTTTCTTTGAAATGGTCAGGAAGCTAGTTTTAAGAACAGCAACCCCATACATATTTATTTTCATCTAACGACCAGTGAACACCTACAATTGCATATGACCTTGGTTACTGTAGATAGTGTTGAAAAATTAATATTCAATTTCAAGGCTGGGAATATATATTTTAAAAGCAACTGCGTCCATGTGTCATCATATTTTTGTTATCATGGCTCATGTAGAGTTCAATTTAATGTAGTATTATGCCATAAACCTTTGTGTGACTTTGTTGATTTTCTCTGTAGAGTTCTGAAGTTAACCAGTAGTAAAATATCTGCATACATTTTAGCACTCCTCAAATGGATTAGAAAATGGATGGTTAATGGGGTGCCTGTAAAGTGGATTTCTAATATTTGTCTGTGCATCCAGCTTATCTCATGTTGAATTACATTATCTAATGCTGACCTATTACTGTAAGTTTCCCTTCTGGTAATGATGTAGGAAAAGATGCTTGAAGACTCTACTGAAGTGTAGCAGCCTTGCCATCAACTGAGAAATGTGCTCTGTTTCATCAATGGAAAAAACTGCTCCAGGTTTCTGCTTTCCGCTGCAACAGCATACTTTTTTCCATTTGATGAGCCACTTTCTCTGTCAGCATGTAAACAGTTAGACCCAAAGAGAGGAGAGAAGGGAGTGCTACCATGACTTATTTTCTGCCTCCTCAAAAAACACTTGACACGTCAAGCGACCTATTTTGACCTTGTTTTTTTCTATCGTGTGGATGCTGCCTGAGCGGATGACACACAGAACAGTACTGTTGAAGATGTATGGACTTTCCTTGGCTGTGACATTTATCTGCTTTTCAGGAATTGATGGACAGTTCGATGGCAGTCGATAGCAGTGCAGTGTTAAACCACTTAAGGTCACAAGCTGTGCCAACTCAACTGCAAATGAACATGACAGAGGCAAGGGACTCAGTAATGTACTTTGTTGAACTGTAACTGTTCCATGTATGTTGTACGATTTGATATATTGTTTTTATGTGCATAATTTCCAAATAGAATCACTATCATACCTCAGTGAGCCATGGAATGAGATGTGGTAGCAAGTGGTTTTGATGACATGGGACCTAAACATAACATAAGGTTAGGAATTGCAAGGGACCTTGTGATACGATATTATCATGATACTTGCTGATGCAATATGCATTGCAATTCTCACAACTCTTGTGAATCTGTATGTATTGCGATTTGATGTTGCAACTTAGTACTTTTTTGTGTATTTCCAAATCCCAGTGATCTGCAATTGGGATTGTGCAGCATGCAGTATTCCATGTTTTGAGATCCCAACAGACAAGCAGAATGGTTTTTGCTAGTTATCGCGGCTCTTTCACCAGTAACTTTTTTTACTTCTGTTAAATATGTCACTGGTCCAGATTCAAACAGCAGCAGTTGTTGACAGAAGGGAGCAATGGCATGATTTTAACATCAGGTAGGACACTAGCCTATAAAAGGTGTAAAGACAACAGATTTGATTGTCGATTTTAACACCTAGCTTTTAGCATGGAAGTTATCTTTTTTATTTTGCTAGCACATGCTAAGTGTTAGTGTTGTGCCAAGCCCATCCACCAAGACATATTCTAATAGCTTAATTAACAAATAACCTCAATGCTGTGATTAATGGTTGTAGATAAATGTCTCAAACAATAGCCATGGGAAGATAGGGGCTCGGGGTGCTGTAGCCCCCAGTTAAAGCTCCTGCACCCGGTGATGAGATTGACTTTTTGTGTCAGTCTGTCGGCAAGACCTACATCACTCCAGTGGGCACACATTGTCCATTTCACCACATGGTCAACCTTAATCAGAGCCCCCTGATCAAAACATCTTGGCATGCAATGTCTCTTGCCTACTTGGCTTGAAGTACAAAGGAAATACATTAAGTCCCTGGTACTTTTTTGAATACACAAGAAATTGGTTGTAATGTTGCAATATTCAATAATAAACAAAATTTGAGTTAAAAACGTACCATGTTCTCCTTGGTAAAGACGAAGTTGTTTCAAGTCTGACACAGAATTATTCAAGAAATGAGGTGATTAGAAACTTTTAGTTAATCAATGAATGGATGAACATAAAACACTCCTGTCAAGCAGTCAAACTCCCATTATCTTTAGGTGGTTGTACCGTTGCACTGTGTGGCTCAGTAACTACATACAAGACCAATGTGCATTAATATAATTAGTAAGGTTTCCCCATCTCCCCTAGAAGAATGTTTTTCAGGATGTCTACACGTCTCTTGGTATTTGGTTTGACTATTCACTCGTTTTCCAGACACACATCAGCCACCTTTACGATAAAATCAAATTGAGAATAGTTTCCTTTTTTGCAGTGAAGGATCCCTTACCCATGATGCAAAGTATAACCTGGTAGAAATGCCTGCCTCATAGTCCTGTATTTTGGCAACAAGGCGTACTGGTTTGCATCTACTCTAATAGTTAGCAGAATAAAGAAGTAGTTTACCATAAACAACTTCCTGCTTTCTAACCCATACAAAACTGATCACTACTACAAGCTTATCAAGTACATTTGAAGGAAATCTCCCTTTGACCTTGGCTTCCTTCTCAATATCAGTCCACCTTACAGAAAGTTGTGCCCTTGTAGATCCCAAAACGCCACACTTTGTTTGGCTGTCATACTTTTAAGTTCACTGAGGAAAAATAGATTGTATAATAAAACACAATAATTTCTCATATCTTACATTTTAAGGCTCCTTAAAAAAACTGCATTTTCATAAATGCATAGCAACATAGAATTCTAGGTATGTCATTTATATTACATTTACAAGACATTTAAATCAGGTTTGAAATTATTAGCTATATAATAAATGAAAAAAATATGAAGATTAGAATGACGTGTCTTCCATACAAATAAATGAAGATATATTATACAACATTTGAAGGCTACAGTACGCTAGTAGGATAAATTGACTCTCGAGTGGGTGCACATAATGAAGATTATGCCTAAACTACACCCTGGTGATGGCCAATGTAGTCATTGCCAAAGGAATTAATACATTTGCAAATCACAAACTGTCAGCCTCAACCTACACTTAGAAATAATCCTCAATCTATCTCGTCCAGTGCATATCTGTCATGTCGTGCAGGTTGTTGCATTTCTAGTTATGTCCTAGTTTGCCTGTTTTTATGTTCAGTTTAGTTTTATCTTTGTAATCGCATTCACCTGTGTCTCGTTAACTCCTTGTAAAGTTCCTATATACGTTTTGTCATTGTTTGCTGTTATGCCTGTTACCTTTATGGCTTGGATTAATGAACCTTTGTTTCGTCACGTCTGCACTGCTACCACTTACATTGTGACAGTATGACAGACCTAAAATAATGTTCGTAGTAGAGGTGTATGGTAAGGGAATTCCTTGGATTGATTCAGCTCAGAGAAGGAGGACTCCTATCATCGCCCACTGGTGGGCTGGCGAGTCCTGGTGCCCGCTTTCTACCGTCACCTGCTGGAGGGCCAGCCTTGCAGCCAGCAACCCTGGCGGCGGTGCCGGTGGCAATATCTAAATGTTTAAGTAAACTGCCTGCTAGCTTGTCTACCATCTACATTGTAATTTTTTATCTAACAAAAAAGATAAGATAAAATACATCATTTGCAATGACCCATGACATGATTTATAAAAAATCACGATACAACATTTTAACTTTGGAAGCCTTAATTGAATTATGAGAAAAAAATAAAAATAATGTTATATTCATGTTCATGTTTTCTTGATTGGAAACTGCATTTACATATTGAATTCTTAAATGCACTACACTAAACACTACAACAGGATTGTGTAATTCACTGTATAGATGAATAATTATTGTGTTTTACCCTTGTGCTGGGTAGAGCCAGTGTCATAAATATGACAACTTTGATTCATAATTATGTTTGTTAATATATACATGTGCAATATCTGTCAATAATACTACTGTGGTGAATTTGTTAATATCCAACACATCATGGCCTTTTACCTGTGTTTAGTGAGGATTCACTCCCTACAAAGAAACACTTGCATTGCCATCCCAAGGTTTTTATTGCATTCACCCACTAGATCCTCTCAGGTTTGCTGCATACAGTATCTGGGATTTATGACATCCATCATTTTTGCCATACCCTTTCAGGAACTGTGGAATAGGTCATTTGTAAACCGATGTGGAAAACGACATTCTGATAACATTACAGACAATACTATTTACTTTATTTTATACTAAAACACATTTCCTGTAATTAGCATTATCAGAGTTCATATTGACAGAAACGTTCAGATTTCTTTGAACTTCTAGTCTCAAAAATTGGCCTTAGATTTTTCTAAAATATATGAAAACACAGGACTGTGCCATGATTGAATGGGCATACTTAAGAGGAACCGAACACTATTAAAAACAGATTTTCAGCTTGCCAAGCAGACTTGGCTGTTCGAGGGGGCATTGTGGAAGAACTCTAAATAGATGGAACTATTCCATCATTTTAAAAGGAACCATGTCTGCTCAGAGTAGAAAGTTCGACTTTAATTTATGGTAATGAAAAATTGTTGAATGAAAGACTGAATAAATGTATGTATTTCTTATTTTATGCTGGCATGGTTATAAAATCTCTCATAATGTATTCTCTATCAGTTCAGGCCAGACTTTGGGTAATGTTCTATGCCCGCTGATGATAGCTCGTTAAACGTTGTGCTTTATTCTTACAGTGGTTTGCAGAAAGCTTACAAGTAATATATGCTAATCAAAACAGAGGGAAAATACTGTTCTGAGAGTTGAGGCTTCAATAAGTCTACTTGCAATTTCTATTTGCAATTACAAACTTGATTTCTTGTTGATGGAAATTCCGATACATTTTTTTCTTTCCCGTTTGACCATGGCCTATTCCTATCCAACACACTGGCCAGCAGTTTAGTGACAGAACTGTAGGAATGATCTAATAGTATAAATCTAGCATTGTCACAGTCATTATTTCCTATAGAGTGACTATGGAAAATATTCAGTCCTTTACTTTCTCCACACTGTTGTGTTCAATCATTTCTTGTTTAATTAATTATTTCACAAAATGGTGTGAAGGCATAGATCTGTGGAATGTTATATAAAAAAATGTAAGCATTGAAAGTTCCCAGGAGCAATGTAGGCTCTGTCATTGCGAAATGGAAGACATTTGGAACAACCAAGATTTCCAAGAATGGCCTTGGTCAATTATACCCAGTAGCAAGGACTGGGCTATTGGTCATTGAGAGAAGGTTGAAGCAAAATACAGAGAAGCTTGTGAATAATCCAAATCCAAAGTGCACAAGAATTCAGACTACATCAAATATTCACACAGCCAAGTCAACGCTGGAGTGGCTACAAGACAAATCCTTGAACCCCATTGAACATCTGTGGGGAGACCTGAAGATACCAGTTCACTGACCCTCCCAATCCATAGGCTGATATGATCTGCAACGAAGAATATGATAAACAGCTTCATTTCAAGTATGCAAAGCTGTTAGAAGATTACCCAAGAAGATTCAAATCTATTATCGCTGCCAAAGAAGCATCTACAAATAACTGAATAAGGGGTCTAAATGCATATGTGTATGAAATATTTTTGTTTTGTATTTTTAATAATTCAGTGTACATTATAACAATGTGTTTTTGCTTTGTTGTAATGGTGCACTGTATGTAGATGAATGAATCTATTAAGTTTCTCAATAGATAAAAATGTATGTCTGCAACACAACTACATTTTAAGAAAATGAAGGGGTCTGAATACTTTCTGAAGCAAGTGATGTATAATTTATATAGTAACTTTAAATTCAAATATTTTTTGAAGTTGTTATTTACTGCATAGCAGTGATGTAGGCGGAAATGGTTGTTTGGCTGGGCATAAGTGAAAGTGTCTGGGCCCAAAATCTAAATACAACAAAACTCCTATTTAATTTAAATGTTACGAAAACAAAAAAAATCCCTTGTTTTATTATGCAGAGACTATAGGGAGGGCAGTGCAGCAACAGCTTACAATACGACCGCTGACAACATACAGCCTTTACGAGTACAACCATGACCAAATAAATATGAAACAAATAACCAACATGTACATTACTTATGGCCACATATTCTGAGAGGAAAGTAGGTATTGAGAGAGAACGAGATTACAAAAACCAAAAACAATGCATTATAAATGGCAGAAATTATACTCATTGTCCCATGCACACCTGTCTCTTTATATCATGCTCATCTGCCAATTATACCATGCACACCTGTCTCTTTATACCATGCTCATCTGTCAATTATACCATGCACACCTGTCACATTTACATTGCACTAGGGTTGTACAGTTATTATTTATGCATGTTTTTGTATAGTGTTATTATTGATTTTTTGTGTTACCTTCTTATTTTAATATTATAATTACTGTTACTTTTTTTACTTTTAACTGCACTGCCAGGAGTAGGAAAACCAAGCATTTCATTGCCATAACTTGTTATTGCAAATGACAAATAAACACTTTTGAATTTGAACTTTGATACTGTAGGGATAATTGATGTATCCGTCCGACAGCCTAACCACATTAAATCAAAAATATTGGATCCGATGTAACCAATTAGAGTAGATTTACCTCCTACTGCCCATTTCACCATATCTGATTTGTTAGAAAACAATACAAGTCAAATGTATAGATTTTTTTGGAAACAAATATTGTTTACTCAATCTGGCGGGCACAGGTCCAGCCTGGCCCAGCCATGGCTTCGCCTCTGCTGCATAGAGTACAACATCAGGCACACTTGTTGATTGAGAAAACATTCTAATCTCATCAGAAACAGGTGAAATACACTCTAAAATGTGAAACACCTCATTGTCTTTAATCTAAATCCACAGTTAAAGGACAAGCCTCTTTGCTCCCACTGCATCACTTTTCCCTCTTTAGAATAATTCACTCTCAATACACATCAGTCCCCATCTGTTATCACATTATGTAAGTGCCTTTTGGGAACACCACTGCTGTCCTTGAACTGAGGCTGACTTACTAGGCTCACTATCACCAATACCAACATGTTTTATGACTGAGTGAACATACAGTACCACAAACTGTTGGATCTCAATGTGTAACTCTGACCTAGAGCTTCTTTCCAAGAGATTAGGTTTATGTGTGTTTATGAACAATTGTAATATCTTGTGATGTAATTTTGCTTAATATTTATTTCTGATTTATGCGATACTTATAATTAGATACTTTTCTGTACCAGATGTCATGTTTAGTATCCCTGAAGGAGGTACAAAAATTGCTTCAGGTTGAAGAGATCCTTATATAAAAGCTGTTTGGGTTTGACTTGAATGTGTTTTCTTGCTGGAGGTCAAGAAGATTATGGCATGTCAATTGGAAACGGATTGTGGTTGAATTGAATGTGTATTGCTGCTGGACATCAAGGAGATTATTACATGGCAGTTGGAAATGTATTGTGTTTTTTGAAGAATGATATTCTATGTAGAGAATCATGAATTCATATTGGTCTGACCTTTTGTTCCCAAATTACTCTTGTCCACTGGACACAGTTTTCCCAGGAGTCAACACTCCTGGTGGGAATAGAGCAGCCTGTGTCAAAGCAGTGATTCAGTTTTCACCAATATTTCATAGGAAATGTCTTTTTTTAAGGTCTTGGGGTTATTTGTTCATGGTGGCATTTATAAGCTAATCTAAATACTATATGATACTTTTGCTGCACTCTTGACAATACCAAAGCCCAGAACTGGACTGTCTTTAGTGAACTAGATTCACTGACTTTGTTTCATTCATTATCATTATGTTGTTTTCGCATTAACAACAAAGCAAAGTGTGGAGAGTTAACTCCATAATGCATTTTACTCCAAAGAACACAACAGAAGCAAAAATTAACAGGCTGAGGTAATGGCCCTTGGCCATTGGTCATGGTTAATATAATAAAGTGATATACCTCTGTTCTGCGCTCAGGAACCTTAATAGAGATTGAATGGATTGAGGGCTACTATGCACTTAATAGCACCATCAGGCCTTAATGGTACTGTACTGTATAATTTATAATCACACTGCTGATCAGTATAATGTTTATGTTGCTGTAGATATCTTTTTAGTTAACTAGTATTGCCATTCTGCATACATTGCATGACACTTAGCTTATGTACGTGTGTAAATTGGCAACTAAAGGTTTGGTACAGAACAAATATAAAAATACATCCAATGCTACTCTTACTGTTTCCTACTTTCGCTACTCTATGTAGCTTTGTGTTTACTTGATCTATAAGGAAATGAAGTAACCACACTTTGGGCAAGCCGTCGCTTGATCTTCAGTGTTTATTGGCTATGTGGAGTGATGACATACCCTGTACTGTCCCCATTACAACTCTCCCTGTACAGCTCTCTGAAATGGAAACTGCAAGTTTCTGATATGTGATATAAGAATTCAATTCGTAGGATCTTTTTGGTAATGGAAGGAGAAGAGTAGACAAGTTGTGTAATTGTTTAAACCTGGTCTTTTAAACATTATCAGCAGGATTCTGTACAGTTCCTCTTAAAAATAGATTGGGTGTGGGAGCAGACTAAATGGAGGGTTAATGTTGACAGGGTTGAAATGGGTTCCATGTGCTCATACCACCAGCCTATTCATTCAATTATATCTAATGTTCAACACTTTCGATCAGTTATGTGACAAACATTGTATTTAGCGCCATATGAGCTTGGGATGGAAAAAGATAAGGACAGCTCTGAACTTGCTAACCCTAACCCAAACCCTCCAAGCTGCACCGCTTACTGTCATCATACATTATTCACTACACTGATAACCTTATATAGTACCAATACTGCCCTCTCCTTGCACAGACAGTTCAAGGGAAATTGCAGAGACCAGTTATAGAATTAGGTGCACACTAACGAGGAAGAGAATTTAACAACAGCTGTGTGATTATCAACTGTGGTAGATACTCAATTATATCACTCATTAGATGGTGCGTTCTGACTATGGTGGAGCCTGATACAATATGTTCATATATTTTGCAAAATGTTTTGCTAAATAGTAGCCTACATTCAAAATGGTATTCCATTAAAAAACAGCATGCAGGTTTAGAAAGTAATAGGCAAGCCACATTGTAGATACAACCTGCGTCTATGAATATTTCTCTCACTAAGACGGAAAGCACATTCACTGAAAACATGAATCATTATGTTCATTATATATGTTTCTATGTAATTATAAATGCTTTCTAATACCTCATGTGCCACAGTGTATATTAACATTAACAAATCTGCAACAAATTCCAAGAGTGACAATTGGAAAGACGTTGTCTTTTTGACAGAGTCGTCAGCAGCTCTATTTTAAAAGAAGGATTTTGACTAAATATTAGAGTACCATTGTCAATTTAGAATTTGAGTGCATTCATTCCACCAGTTATCTGGTCTCCCAGCCAGTAGCCCAGCAGTTGTCATTTGGTAGGGCAGGCACTTGGTGCAATGTAAAAATGACTGAGTAGAATTTGAATAGTGATTCAAAATAATTCTAGGTCAGAAAAGAAGAATTTAGATATTACAATGATTTTCCTGCACCAACCTTGAAAACCATAAAAAGACACTCTGCCACATTGGAATTTATTACATAATTTTGGGTCCCTATCAGCACCATACAGCTTCAAGCCTAATTCCATTCAAATTCAGTGCAGTGTCAGGAATGTAGTCTTTTAGCCAGGATTCTATGAAAAAGCAGAGGTGAGAAAGAAGTACTTGAATTTATTCATCAGTTGTTGTAGCTCAGCCATTTTGTTTCTAACTGAGAAAACATTTGAAAGGATAATACCAGGGAGGACTAATGGGAGACCTTACATCCTGAAGTTATTCAGAGCCCTGACTTCTTTCCCCTTTTGTCCTCACCTTTAAATCCAACATGCTGCTGTTTGAGTTGATAGAATGATGAGAGAAACATTTTTGTTGTGCTCTAAAGTTCAATAAACACACATACGTATGAACTACCGAACAGTGACCAAAACAATGCCTTACCCGGCTGGTAACACTTTCTGTTAAGGGTACATAAGTTACCAGAAATGAGGTACATAAGTTACCAGAAATGAATACAGTAGTTAACAAGAACAAATGTAGAACAAAGGCAGGAACACACTTTAGTAAAGATAAACCTTACTTTATTAATGATTTTCAAATGTCTTAACTAACAGAGTGTACTGTAATGTCATTTATTCATGTTGAAACAGGACATAAACTCATGCAGGTTGATATCAATTAATGTAGCAATTTGTGCATTTGTTAATGGTGGCTCATGTATCCTTATTGGAAAGTGTTCCCAACATAGGTTTATGTCTGTCCTTCCTCCCAAATTAAAACATTGAAAATATTATGTAAATATATGAAATATGCTAAATATTATATATATATATATATATATATATATATATATATATATATATATATATAAGTTCTTACCTAGTATATCTTGTGTGTTTAATATATTTATATATTAGAATTACACTTCAACACACTTATTAGAAGGTCATGCCAAGTGAACTACATGGGAACTATAAGTCTATTCAAGCTTGCAAGATTAGAGCTATGTCATTGCTACTGCCTTTAATTACTACTTTGTTGAGTTATTCCTAGAACTGGGCCACAATTTTACCCCAAGGGACCAGTCAATGATCCCCAGCAACAACATCCACACTGTTTTTGATTTGTTGTTCACTAGTGAGGAAAATTACAATCAAGTATTTTCCTAGCTCTCATGCTCTAAGGCAAAGGATGTGTATGGTCTGGATACTGTATTTCTAAAAAAGAGACTTTAATTACTGAGATAATTAACCTATCATTGCAAGAAATGCCTTCATTCCCTAAGGCATGGACGTCTGCCATTGTGATCCCTGTCCACCAGTCTTGAAACCATCTGGAGGTGAGCAACACAGACATGTCACCTCTGATGTTGTAAAAAGTAATGGTGGAAAAGCTTCAAGGTACCTGAAGAAAGTGTCATCCAGTACTTCACACAGTTTAGGTTTAGAGACAAAAGACGTCCTGCTGCTATTTCCTAGAAGTCATCAAACCCAAGCTGGATAAATGTGGCACGGTAGGAGCTGTCCTCCCAAAGTTTGACCAAGTCCTTCCTTTCAATCTCACCATTTTTTACCACTTGCAAATTTCTCTTGATTGGATGGCTTCCTATCAAGCCAAAGGTCCAGTGTGTCCGGATCATCAGGGACCTTACACCACCAAGTAGGTGCAATATGAGAGAGCCCAGGGCTCCATCATCCAGCCCCTATTATTCAGCCTCCTGGTCATCGGTTGGCGTGACTGGGAGTGGAGATCCAGATTTACCGATTGTTGTCAGTGTTGGATTTCTGCAGGGGCCTAACGGGGCTGAAGCCCTTGGTCCCAAGCCAGTATGGGCCCAGAGAAGGGTCTTATCTGTATTATTTGCTGTTACCTACAATAAAGATGGGAAGTATTAAATTTAGTATTCAACACAAAACGAAAACTATGCAAAAGCACTTTTATTGTGGCAAAACATTTAAAAACATCTGTACAGTCACAAAGTATGAAACTATTAATTAAATGTTATAGGTGAAATCTTACAGCTACTCTGTTATAGTTTCATTTTTATATAGAAAGATAAAGCGCTTACAACGATTTTAGGCAGATATCTTATATTGCCACATTATTCATGGTGCAGTGTAGCCCAACAATGGCTCCCAGTCCTGACTTGACAGAAAACTGCAATTTAGGGACCATCTAGGGATTGCATTCATATGGTTGGTTGAGGCTGTCAGTTATGTTGAGGCTGTCAAAACAAAGTTTCTGGAAAAAAATGAGGCTACTGTTGGGAAAGCAGCACCAA
This sequence comes from Esox niger, assembly GCA_016801105.1. Lineage (NCBI taxonomy): Eukaryota > Metazoa > Chordata > Actinopteri > Esociformes > Esocidae > Esox > Esox niger. The sequence continues at coordinate 17,117 of JACXGJ010005812.1, read as the reverse complement.
ACTGCTGAAAAGAAATGATCTGTCTATAAGATGTGCTATCATCAGTGACTAGCCTAGGGTTCACCTTCCTAATGCAGTGTTACCGAAAGTCCATTAGCATCCTGTCGCTACAGTTTCCCTCATGATGATAGGCATCCTTACTAAATATGAGAAAAATAAACATGAAGGAAAAATTACATTGTTTTAGGTCACACTACCACACATTCATAATACCACACAATCAATCATTTCCTAAGGAAAAAGGTATTTTTAAAAAACAAACTAATATTTTTCTCAAAATGTAGGGTATGTCAATTGTAAAACTGCTTACGAACCAAATTTTATGAATGTATCTTCTCATTAATATACATCACCCGTCCTACAGTATCACTATAGCATGCATTTTTGGCGGTTAACTGCTACTGACGCATGTTCATATGTCCGCTGGCAAAGAGCATCAGTGCTGCCTCGGCCGTCATGATTGTGAGGCATGTCACTACCTCTGATGAGGACGGGTCCCTTTCAATTCCAGATACCATTCCAACTCATCCACTGTCAGCACCCCTTGATCAAAACATCTTACCGCAATGGGCAACACCTTCAGTACAGGTATCACATGCAGTGTTATCTATATTACAGTTATCGTGTACAGTACAGGCAACACCTAGAGTAAAGGTATCATATGTAGTATTATATATATAGTATATACACACACACACACACACACCACACCACACACACTCATATACAGTGGGGAGAACAAGTATTTGATACACTGCTGATTTTGCAGGTTTTCCTACTAACAAAGCATGTAGAGGTCTGTATTGTTTATCATAGGTGCACTTCAAATGTGAAAGATTGAATCTAAAACAAATATCCAGAAAATCATGTTGTATGATTTTAAAAAAAATTATTTGCATTTTATTGCATGACAAAAGTATTTGATACATCAGAAAAGCAGAACTTAATATTTGGTACAGAAACATTTGTTTGCAATTACAGAGATCATACATTTCCTGTAGTTCTTGACCAGGTTTGCACACACAGCAGGGATTTTGTCCCACTCCTCCATACAGACCTTCTCTAGATCCTTCAGGTTTTGTGGCTGTCGCTGGGCAATACGCACTTTCAGCTCCCTCCAAAGATTTTCTATTGGGTTCAGGTCTGGAGACTAGCTAGGCCACTCCAGGACCTTGAGATGCTTCTTACTGAGACACTCCTTAGTTGCCCTGGCTGTGTGTTTCGGGAAGTTGTCATTCTGGAAGACCCAGCTACGACCTATCTTCAATGCTCTTACTGAGGGAAGGAGGTTGTTGGCCAAGATCTCACAATACATGGTCCCATCCATCCTCCCCTCAATACAGTGCAGTCATCCTCCCCTTTGCAGAAAAGCATCCCCAAAGAATGATGTTTCCACCTCCATGCTTCACGGTTGGGATGGTGTTCTTGGGGTTGTACTCATCCTTCTTCTTCCTCTAAACACGGCGAGAGGAGTTTAGATCAAAAAGCTCTATTTTTGTCTCATCAGACCACATGACCTTCTCCCATTCCTCCTCTGGATCATCCAGATGGTCATTGGCAAAGTTCAGACAGGCCTGGACATGCGCTGGCTTGAGCAGGGGGAACTTTTAATCCATGACGGTAGTGTGTTATTCTTTGAGACTGTGGTCCCAGCTCTTTTCAGGTTATTGACCAGGTCCTGCCGTGTAGTTCAGGGCTGATCCCTCACCTTCCTCATGATCATTGATGCCCCACAAGGTGAGATCTTGCATGGAGCTCCAGACCGAAGGAGATTGACCATCATCTTGAACTTCTTCCATTTTCTAATAATTGCGCCAACAGTTGTTGCCTTCTCACCAAGCTGCTTGCCTATTGTCATGTAGACCATCCCAGCCTTGTGCAGGTCTACAATTTTATCCCTTATATCTTTACACAGCTCTCTGGTCTTGGCCATTGTGGAGAGGTTGGAGTCTGTTTGATTGAGTGTGTGGACAGGTGTATTTTATACAGGTAACAAGTTCAAACAGTTGCAGTTAATACAGGCAATAAGTGGAGAACAGGAGGGCTTCTTTAAGAAAAACTCACAGGTCTGTGAGAGCGGGAATTCTTACTGGTTGGTAGGTGATCAAATAATTATGTCATGCAATAAAATGCAAATTAATTATTTAAAAATCATACAATGTGATTTTTGGATTTTTGTTTTAGAGTCCGTTTCTCAAAATTAAAGAGTACCTATGGTAAAAATTACAGACCTCGAAATGCTTTGAAAGCAGGAAAACCTGCAAAATCAGCAGTGTATCCAATACTTGTTCTGCCCACTGCATATACATTTATTTGTATACATTTTATTATCTACAGTATACGTAGATATCACCTACAGAACTGGGGTCACATCTGGCATTACCTGTAGTACAGCTATCACCTGAGGATCTCTTTGTTCTGATGATGAATTATCCCCATGTCCAGAAGCCAGCAGCTCCCTGTGGCACACTGAAAATAGACAAACTGGAACACATTTAAAATGTTGTTGCTTCTTAACTCTCAGCCATTAATCAGAATGACATAAATGGAAACCACAGTTATGTATTTCTCTGCACTATATCTCATCTTGTCATTTTAATCTTTTAGTAAAGTAGTTCAGGATGCCTCTAATAATCTTGAACATCCAAGTATTTAACTCACTGTACAATATTTGCTGCAAAGCAAACGCGACACATCATGTTTAACAACCACAGTTGCAGTGGTCTATGTCAGCAACTCTTGTCAGTTTGGGAAAAATATAAATGCCACTGAGTTCATGATAAGATTTGTTCACACCTGGAAACTCCTATATTCTTGTCTCATATTAAATATTAAGAATGCAATTTCAGTATTACACCTCTATCTTATCTTCATTAAAAAAACGATGGTAATAATTGAATGGCCCAATTGGTTTGTGCTGGGTAATATCTGTAGGAAATTGCTTGCATAAGTATTCAACGCCTACATATTTATATTCTTATAAGTCTTTCGGTAAATAAGAAGTGTGTCAGCTTTTATTTTGGCCCATTGTTGCAAGATTTGTTGTTCAGGTTACTTAGATGATGCAATTTTCACATAGAGCCACAGATTCAAAACGGGACTGAGATCTTGTATATACCTAAGTCAAGTACTGTCCATAGTTTTCAATACATCATAGTATGTCTAACATAACACATTGCTTTTTAAACAGAAAACTGTTTATTATGAACACATTTGATATTTTTTTTATTGCGATTAAACTATAGAATATTATAAGACAAATCGAGATTGTTAATTTTAACTGTTTGACAGAAATATATAGTACTGTCATACAGTTAAAATTAACATTTTAACAACAATTGTGCAAGTTCTCCCACTTGAAAATATGAGAGAGGCCTGCAATTTTCATCATAGGCACACTTCAACTATGAGAGACAAAATGTGAAAGAAAATCCAGAAAATCACATTGTAGAATATCATCAAAAAGTTGATTTATTTAAGTAATTCCATTCAAAAAGTGAAACTTGCATAATGTATACAGTCATTCCACACAGAATGATATATTACAAGTGTTCATTCCTTTTAATTTTGATGATTATAACTGAAAACTAATGAAAACCCCCAAATCAGTATCTCATAAAATTTGAATATTACTTAAGACCAATACAAAAAAGTGGCCTTCAGCTCATCTGCATTGTTGGGTCTGGTGTATCGCATCTCCCTCCTCACAATAGCCCATAGATTTTCTATAGGGTTAAGGTCAGGCGAGTTTGCTGGCCAATTAAGAACAAGGATACCATGGGACCTTGTTTGCCAAGGAAATGCAATATGTACTTTTATCAGAGAACATTACTTTGGACCACTCAGCACCAGTCCAGACCTTTTTGTCTTTAGCCCAGGCGAGGCGTTTCTGACGCTGTGTCTTGTTCGAGAGTGGCTTGGCACAAGGAATGCGACAGCTGAAACCCATATCTTGCATACGTCTGTGCATGGTGGTTCTTGAAGCACTGACTCCAGCTGCAGTCCACTCTTTGTGAATCTCCCCCACATTTCTGAATGGGTTTTGTTTAACAATCCTCTCCAGGGTGCGGTTATCCCTATTGCTTGTACACTTCTTTCTACCACATATTTTCCTTCCCTTCGCCTATCTATTAATGTTCTTGGACACAGAGCTCTGTGAACAGCTGGCCTCTTTAGCAATGACCTTTTGTGTCTTTGTGCAAGGTGTCAATGGTTGTCTTTTGGACAGCTGTCAAGTCAGCAGTCTTCCCCATGATTGTGAAGCCTTCAGAACTAGACTGAGAGACCATTTAAAGGTCTTTGCAGGTGTTTTGCGGTAATTAGCTGATTAGAGTGTGGTACCAGGTGTCTTCAATATTGAACCTGTTCACAATATTAAAAAAATCTGAGATACTGATTTTGGGGTTTTCTTTAGTTGACAGTTATAATCATCAAAATTAAAAGGAATGAACCCTTGAAATATATCAGTATGTGTTGAATGCAAGTTTCACTTTTTGAATGAATTACTGAAATAAATCAACTTTTCTAATTATGTGACCAGCACCTGTACATACATACACACATATATATATATATATATATATATATATATATATGTATTTATATATATTTATATATATAATGGGCCACACTGAACCACAAATGTTGCCATGGCTGAAAACTAAGAGGATTCTGTTCCCTGGACTAAATATTTGACTGACTTATCTGTAACTCAAATGTTGGATGTACTTCAAATGTTTAGTGATATTTGTATTTGTTTCCCAGAAGCGTTTCAAATAAAACACAGCATCCCATGTGTTCTTTGCATACTGTAATTGTTTTTTAACTATTTGTTTTAATAACTGCTACAGAAACATTATACTGTGTAGCATGTTCTGAACATATAGTATTACCACATTTATTGTCAGGCCAAAAAACAGTTATTCTTCATTTAATAAAATACAGCAAACATTATTTTGTCTGTTTCTAAGTATTTTGTTGTTTTAATAAAATACTTAGAAACAGTCATCACAGACTTGTTGAATTGCTTCACAGTTTCTTCTCCTAGGAACCTAATCAGAATGGTATTTTACCACCTAAATTTAGCTCAGTTTGGGTGGTAAAATCCCCTTCTGATTAAGTTCCCAGGTTTTCCTGAAATTCAGTTGGATGCTGTGGTTTTTGGGGATACATCAGGGAAATTATAAGAATGTTGCAACCATGATTTTTTGGTCACTATACTTTGCAAAGCAACAATTCAAAATAAGGTCTGATTAGATATTGACTCTATAAAAGTTTAGTTTAATTTTGATAATATTTCTCAAGGATCTCAAATATAGGCCAAAGGATTTGAAATGAATGAGTACAAACATCATGTCACATTAACAAATACATCTATGGTAACTCTAAAGGGAAATGCATACTGAGAACTTATATTGGAGATGTGGCTTGGTACATAACACATTATTTAAGCTAGTAGTACCTGAATCCATAAATAGGTAAATAAATTGTCTTAACAAAAAATATTTGTGAATGCTTACTGAATCATTTAAATAATATATAATGAAAATATATTAACTTAATATATTGATATTAAAGTTTAAAGTGGGTACAAGCTAGTGAAAACCTTCAAATTGCTCCAATGAATTACCACAATGAAAATTGTATTTGTGTTTATTGTTCAGAGGACTCATTCATTCGCAGCCCAGCCTCTCACTGTGCTGCATTTATCACATTTTATGCACTGTTAGAAGATGGCTAGCATGCATTACCTCAACTTCCTGCCATTACACTAGCCCGTCCCAGTGGCCTGGGCTCATGAGCTGGTTTAATTGAAACTAGTGGAGAATACTGAGAGGTTAGGTGGGAAAAGTAGCTCAACATGACGAGAAACTGTATTTAGTGTCATTAAGATACATGCATCTATGTCAGTAGCTTGCCACTTTCTCGTCATGCCTAATAAAAGGCCAGCATTCCGGAGTCGCCTCTTCACTGTTGATGTTGGGGCTGGTGTTTTGCAAATTCTATTTGGTGAAGCTGCCAGTTGAGGACCTGTGAGGTGTCCGTTTCTCTAACTAGACACTCAAATGTTTTGACTTCTTGCTCACTTATACACGGCCTCCCACTTCTCTCTCTATTCCGGTTAGAGCCAGTTTGTGCTGTTCTTTGAAGGGAGTAGTACATAATGTTGTATGAGATTTTCAGTTTCTTGGTAATATCTCATATTGAATAGCTTTCATTTCTCAGAAGAAGAAGAGGCTGACATGTTTTAGTAGAAAGTTATTTGTTTCTGGCCTTTTTGAGCCTGTAATCAAACCCACAAACATTGATGCTGAAGATCCTGTACTAGTCTTGTTTTATGGTTTCTTTAATCAGCACAACCATTTTCAGCAGTGCTAGCAATAGCAAAATACTTTTATAATGATACATTAGCCTTTTAAAATGATTAACTTAGATTAGCAGACAATGAACATGCCATTGGAACACAGGAGTGATGATTGCTCATAGTAGGCCTCTATAAATATTACATTAAAAATCAACCATTTTCTGCTACTATACTCATTTACAACATAAACAATGTTTATACTGTATTTCTGATCAATTTCATGGTATTTCAATGGACAAAAAATGAGTTTGTATTTAAAAAACAAGGACATTTCTAAGTGACCCCAAACTTTTCATCCGTTGTGTATGTGAATTCATGACATTCTTTTGCAGGCTCTGCTATGTAGGAAAGTGGTAAAATGTTTAAGGACATACATCAAATGCTTATTTTAGCCGATTAATATATCAATGCACATACCTTTGTTACCCATAAACCAAAGTTATCATACTTCCATATTGGTTATATTGTAGAAACACCACTACGTATGTTAGCCATTCATTTTAAATTGACTGTTTATAGCCAGGTTGATGAGCATTCCAGTCATTAAATGGGTGAAATGTTTTATGTTTATACTGTAATAAAATAACTGTGAAGAAAAATGTGTGAAGAATTAAAGTATCTGCCACCAGTTTTCACAGTGAACTTGTGTCTAACCAGGGTGTAGATGAGGATTCTGCTACATGTCAGCTGCATGCCACTGCATCGCTGCAGGAAGGTGAAGCTAGGTGGTGTAAACAATGAAATATCATGGGCTAGCAGAGAAACACGAAATACCAATCCTTCCTCCTGAAACTTTTATATGTTTCTTATCAATAAATAATTACTGACTACTACACTGTTTGGATGAACTGTTAAAAGGGAAGATGAGCCTAAATTGTACAGACTAGATCTATTGAATGTAATACTGTACTGAAGAACATACTAGAAGCTAGTCAAATTATAGCTTACGAAATCATGCACAGTAATTTCTACCTTCTAATGAGCAACAGTACAGTGCCGATGTGATTTGTTTTCTATATCCAGTTAAACTGAGAGCCTGTTCAATCATTAATTCATACTGTTATATACAGCACATTATACATAACACACTTCACAGTAATTATATTATCTGATGGTGAAGGCTAAGGTTAGTCAGCTAATTTCTTCTACAGCACTTTCTTGCACTTGAATAATGCATTTTTACTGCGATTTTTTAAATTATGTTAATATGTTAATATTCAATGGCCTATGGTGGTTTTGCGATCTTAACCACAGCCTCTGGGATATACAGTGTTAAAATACATTAGGGACATGCAGAACAGTAGTTGGATTCTACTGCACGCAATGACTGAAGACTACAATATAATCTAGGAGCACTTCATGAAGTGTATCTTCATGAAGGCCTTACACCTACAGTGGAGGAATATCAATATGATTCCTTATATCACTTCGGATACAAAATAAACTTTAGGTGAAAATAAATTGAATTCCCCAAAAAGTTAATGGGACAAAATTCCCCATAGTGCTCTCTGGATATTTCCCTGAGATGTTTTTAGAATAACTATATTTTCTTTTGTGGACTACAAATTGCAATAAAACATCCCTCATTGACTGCCATGCCATTTATCAAGGATCCATCACTGTTGCCTTTCTTCATGCACATGCATTGTTGAAGTACCAGATGCACAGCAGAGATTAGACTGCATGGGGAGGAGTAGTGTGGGATAGGGAGAGGGTGAACCTTTTTGTTGGGCACCGTACTCCCAATGGTGGGTTGGACTGACCTCGCCACCCACTCGAAGAGCCATGCTGCCGTAGTTGGAGGAGTTTGGCAATGCAGCCTGAGACTAAGCTGTAGATGGGACAGCTTTAGAGGTTTCTCAGAGTCCACTGGGAGGGGGATTCCTCTGCCAATCAGTTACCCCCTCATAGTGGCTACTTGCCTACATTTGGATGAATATGAATGCATAGTATATGTCAAGTATCCGAGCCCAGTGTGTAGACCGATGGTAAAAAATACATATTTATCCGTTAGAAATGTTGTCTATAACACAATAAATCGTGAAGAAAGGGTTCTGAATACTTTCCGAAGGCACTGTAGGACAGCCGGCAACAACAAATGGTAATCAGTCCTTGTTCTTCAAAGTGATGGACTTTGTCAGCAATGCAGACAGTGTTGTTGGCACGATAACATGGATTAACATGTTGATCACCTACTGCAACGTAGGCAAATGTACACCCTAAAGGACGTTGTCCAATTCAGTGAACAAATGTGCTGTACGTTTCTACTAAAAGCTAGTTGTTTGACTGGCATTTGAGAGATGTGAAAATGTTGTTATTATTATTATGCGCCTAAGGGTTTGTACAGCTGTGCATTATTTAATACATTTAAGGACAGTGAACAATGCATGTCCCCAAGATTGTGTGCTTTCTTGAGCGTAAGATGGTTGTTGTATATTTGGCCATATCTCCCATTTCACTACACTTCTATATATTATATGTAGCTGTAGAACCCGTGCTGTGTAGCCTACTATAGACGTTAGTCTATAGACACTCAGATATTATTCATCTGCATTACACAGTTTTCTAAGATGAGATGTCAATATGAAAACAGTGTGGATGTGTTGGTATGTTGCTCTCAGTATTAGTGCTTGTATTTCTTAATGGGGCACATCACTTTCTTGTATTAAATGGTCGTTGATGTGTATTGCTACATTTCAGATCCTGTTCCACATCTAAACAGTAGTTCCACACCTAACTTTTAAAGGGCAGTACTAGTTGCACCTCCATGAATTCAAAGTTCCCAGAAGGCATTTCATGGTGGAGCCATAAAGGGCTGATTTCGTGTCCTCAGTGCGACACAGTGGAACCTGAAGCTTTTGACTCTAGTGACCCACCCTGTCGATGAGTTGGGAGGGACTTTTCACATTCAGCTCATTTGTCTGTTTTTCAACGTGGGGAGTACCACAACTCTTAGGGTTACAATCATTGGATTTAATAAAACAATTGTGATTGTTTAAAAACTTTTCGATTTCTAATTTATTTGTCATATAATATCGGCAAATATGTAAGGTAATAAGACAAATGATCGCGAGCAACTTACAAAAGAATATATTAGTCAATTCCAAACAAGATTATGGTAAACTAGGATATTACTCAAGGTGAAATATCCCTCATTGACCATATTTACAGAGCCATCATGACAAATTTACAGGCACCACGCACTTAGTCTGGGCTACAACACGGCATTTGTTTTTGGCTGTAACTTTCTCTTAATTTCTGAGATCAATATACACCATGGGACATCTGTGACTTTTCTTTGAATGGATGTTTTTAACACAAGGACTGTCAGGAACAAACTGTCTGTGCTAATTTCCATCAGTAAAGTTAAAAGGATTCCAAAATGTGTTGTCATTTATTTCTCCATGACGTGATGAAGCTTCAGAGGTAAACAAATGATGTTGCTTCTGAATGCAGGGATGCGATTGCTGATATAAGCATTCAAATAGTACCGTGGTACAATTTTTTTTATTTTCTAATACCCGTTAGACATAGGATATAGTACACTTCAACACCTTGATCCATGAAGCATAGCAGTCCATGAATGCAAAATTACTTTTAATATCTACCTGAAATAAAGTGTCAAAGATGTTTCCAAGAAGAACAGATTGTCAGTTCTAATATGACACCTTTCATTTCATACATACATTTCATATGACTTGGCATTTGGCTCTGTTTTTTGGGGGTAACTCACCACCATCATGATTGTGTATAGAATACTACTAAATACAACATAAACACAATAATATTATTAATGGCAATGAGAAAGTTACGTGGTACTAATCCCCCCACAGAAAAAACACACACAACCAAAAGGTGGCAGGGGTAATGGTTGGTGGGTGCTATTATTGAAATGAGTTTGGAGGTCACAACAAACAGCAGTGATTTGCTTGTTTTTTTGCTCTCTAGCAACTCCTTCAGACTGCTTGGGTGCCTGCAAAACTGTCAAAAGTTGTCAGGTGGGGGATTGCACATCTTGATTTGCATGACATCCTTTTTGGATGTGCAGTGTGGAAAACAGCAGAATGGCTTGATGGGAGAAGGAAGCCTAGAAGGAAGGCTTCGCGTGATTTTCAACTCTCTTGAATCTATTTAGAGTTGTAGTGAAGAGAATGATTTGATGAAATTTGGAAAGGATAAAAATAGGGAATATATATATATATATATATATATATATATATATATATATATATATATATATATATATATATAAGTTTGACCTTGACATCTCATATGTTGGTTAAGACAAAAAGTCCAAATGTAATCTGTAGATGCGATAAACATTGAGTTTAATTGCCTTTCCTCTGCTACTTTATAAATCAGTTTAGTAGATGTGGTTGTTCTTTAGATGTTGTTGATAATGAATGCCTTTCTCTGCCTTAGTCATCACAAATGGGCTGATATCTGTTCAATCTGGCTTTACACAACGAGCCAAGGACCTTCTGTGTATTCCGTTTGACATCATCTTTGGGCAGATAGTATACTCTTCCTGTGATTCTGATTCTGATCTTTATTTTTACATTTATACTAATGACCTCTGTTTAGTATCTAATATGTCAGTTCGAATTTCTGAGAGCTTATGTGTATCTCTTTCTGTAATTTCCATAAAAGTATTCAATCAAACACTAAGTATTTAATGTGCACATTGTCTAAACTGTATATCTCCAGGACATTCAAAACGCCTGGCATACTCTTCTTCTCAATCTAAAAATGCCTGCTTATAGAACCACACCTGAGCTGTTTGGCATGGTCACAGCCAGACAATCTGTTCTCTGGGGGTTGTGTGGAGGTTTTATGTTCTCAAAGCCCTTCTTCTATCAACATGACACTGGAGTGTCCTCTTGGTCATCAGCCTGTTCCCCCACACTGCTCTTGTTTCCTTGACCTCTCATGTCCTTCCTCCTCTTTTCCTTCATATTTGTCCTTTCCCCATCTCATCTTCTCATCAACTTTTGGCACCCTGACAAGCCAGCACTCCCACCTCTTTTCCTATTATTACCAACCTCTGTTGGGTCAAACTGAGTAGAAACTTTGTAAGGTCAAAATGAACAACCACATCATGACGTTTGGACTGGGTGGCAGGTAAATGTTGGTTCTGCTGGAGGTGATTGAGACTGGCTAAGCAGAGAAGGACAGTAAATGTAGGAAAGTTGTAGAAGATTTTTTTTTAATGAAAGACAGTTTTCCACTAATCTGCAATCGATACTAATAAACATTTTATACTTTGTCATGCAGTTATGTTATAAGTAGTTCCTCAACATATATTTTTATACTTTTGACAAGCAATATCAGAGGTTTATGAAAACATGCAATTTACCTAAGTTATAAAAAGAGAAGCACTGTACCTGTAGGAAAGTTATAACCTTAGATATTATTGGCTTTAGTGCTCTGGGTTAGCCAAGGAAATATGAAAATCTCTGATTGAGCAAATATTGACATTTCAGCCTTAAAATAAAGCTCTATTAAATGTGTTTGTTACAACCACATTTTGAGTGATGAATTTTGTGGTATAATTTTCAGCATCTGGATTTCAGATTGTGTAAGTAGTACATGTGATTTCCAATTATCTGAAATCGTTTATTGGTTTGGTATAGTCTGACTACGATGCTGCAGTCTTTCAGTCCCTAGCCCTGGGCTTAAAGCCAGTAGATGCAGTCAGCTTGGGTTGCATTTCCCTTTTTAAACTGAGGTACCTTGAAGGGCAAGTCTAAAGCCATACAAATATTTTATAACTGTCTGCATACTGGAATGATTAAAGCCATAATGATGTGCAGGCACACATTCTAAAGTACTATGGAGCAGATAACCTGCCCTGGGCAGTTGGTATGATTCAATGTTTGGGTAAATGTACCGTGTTGGATAACTTTGACCAGGACAAGCATGCCATATTACACGGCAAGCATTATTTATTTCTAAAACCACTGTCAATATTATTGGTATCACATTTTAAACCAAACAGATGGAGCCGGGGAGGGGGAGGGCTGTTGATAAGATCCTGTGCATGCATTATACCCTTTGTTTACGAACTGAAACACCAGAAGATGGTCTGTCCTATTTTGAGATTATGAAAGGATGCCATTTTACAATAACTGTTTGAAAACCTTCTTAGCCTTCCTTGTGGAGTGACGTTTGCAATGGAGTGAGAGCATCTCAAGAATGACCTCAAATGGAATGTTGGTGTAAATAGAGGGACACCTCATTGTAATTCTTCGTGTGACTCTGGATGCCAAACCAAGCTTATCACAGTAGGACACAGTTGTATTCTGTATTCTATCCGTGTCACACATGGCAACTATATATCTCAGTGTAATCAATGTTTCCCTCTGCCCAAACATGACAAAGAACATGTCTAAGGGGGCCATAAAAAAGTGTAACTATCTAGTATTTGGCATTAACACTGCATTAACTAGCATGTACAGAATCAGAGTCCACTCTATCAAAAGAAAAATAAATTTGCCTTGCATCTCTTAGTCAACCACCAGAAAACTACGGCAATGTCATGTGTTTTGTGAAAGCACTTTGTGACAACTGCTGATGTAAAAAGGGCTTCATAAAATACATTTGATGGAATGATTGATTGAATAAATTGTCTTACATTTTCTGTGAAAACTCCAAATGCAAATGTTAGCACACATGGGAATGCCCCATAAATGTGAAAATAAAAAACAGCTTTAACTAAATATTTCACAATTCTCGTTTGGCATAGGTTTGTGTTAAGGTATAGATCAGCTTTTCATGATCATCGCTGCAAATTGAACATTTCCTGTGCACAGGGAGCTGTAAATTGTCTGGTTATCTATATGGGACACCTGCTCTGCACCTTCTCTCTCCAACATCACAAACCAACCTTACTCCTCAACCTTTAAGACTCCTGCAATGCAGAGTACTGTTCATTCCTAACATGGATTTTATGCCCTCTTCCTGTTTCAGCGTCCATGTTCATGCTGTGATAATGGGGATATTATATGGCCCATCATTATGGAACCAATCAAAGACAATTCCATGTAAAATGGCCCATGGACACTTAAATGGGAAAATCACAGGACCGTATCAAATTAGATGTAACATTAAAGTCTATATTTTTGAGGAAGGATGACATAAATACATTTTTCAACCATTTGCAATCTTAAAACGAGGAATAAGCATAGGCCAAGATTTCTGGTCAAGCAATCTTTTATCTACCTTTTATCTACCAAATACTTTTGTTAACAAATACATGATAACACAGTAATGTGAAGGGTGAACTAACTAATAGAAACATTCAGAGTATCTTTTGTTGTTCAGGACTAGATTGGTGGCCATTATTACAAAGATTACACAATTTAAGAAACAATATTTTGTATGACCTTTCACTTATGAGTAAGGAGAATTATGACCGTTCGCAAAACTAGAAAAGTCAAGCTAGACCTGCCATTAAATTAGTTTTTACTGACATTTTAAATCAAATGTACCTATTGTGTTCATGATTTATTGATTAAAATATGACATTGTGTTACAAACTCTACAGTAACAGTAAGTGACCGGAATTTAATTAGCTGAAATGGGGAATAACAGTATTCAAAAATGGAAATTGGAAAATGGTTTGAGCAGGGGTGCTGATGATAATGGTTGCTTAATGCTGAGGCTGCATTGCCTGGGCGGTGCTTTGATGGGGGGGAGGCGCTGTGTCAGTGTGGGCTGTAGCACCATCCCACAGCTATGAAAAGGTTGGGTCCCCTACTACTGTCCTCCCTTGTACTGGAATACATTCAAATATGAGAGGGATTTGGCTTTTATTCTATTTAGAAACTGTTCTTCAGTGTTCTTTGAAAAAACAAATAATTAGAAGTTATCAACAGTGGTCTTTATACATGAAGTTGTATGGTTTGTTAAACTTTACAAAAATAATTTACTGACTGACACATTAACAAAGTACTGTGAATAGTACTGTTGGAACACAAGCATAGACCAGTCAGAAGTCAGATAGTGTCCTGGAATGACATATATGAGAAAATCCCAAACTAAAACTCCACATTTACCATTTCTGTCAATAAGTCATTGGTCATCATATGCCCCAGATGTTTTTTGTGTTGCCATTTGATTCACATTGCAATCAACCAAAATGCAGTAAATTAAAAGCATTAATCCTTGTGGTAACCAGTGGAATGTTCCTGCCATTATTAACATAGTGGGCTAACTGTTAATCTGATTTATCTTGGTATTGATACTAGTGTGAATGCTTATAAAAGAAGTATGCAAGATAAACCTAGTGGAAGGGTTAATACAAGAATTTATTAATACGGTAACAGGATCTTAACCTATTCAGCAGCATGAGCTGAATCAGTATAAGAATCCTCGAACAAAGGGTTGCATGTCTCTTTATACTGGCCAAACAGGAAATGTGCCACATGTGTTATACATTAAGAGATGGTTCCATGTGACAGTTTAATGTCTTCATTGTATGGTTACCATGACCCCACATTCCTAAGGATGGGCCTGAGCCCCCCATGTAAACACTGCTAAGCTTGTTGAGCGCATGTAGAAACACATACTATCACTAACCAAGGGAGAATCATCACAATTAAATTCCCAGGCACTTAACAGTCAACTAATTTGTGCTAATTCCATCTGAGTGCCATAGTTATGCCCATTTTTCGAAATGACCTCGTATGAATTCAGTGCAGCAGTGATCAGTTCCTCACATTTTTATAGTTTTACTAGGCCACTAAACCATGCCGACTGGTTTCACTTTAGTAGGTCAGTGACTTCAAGAGGCAAAGTTTAAAATATTGAACTTTGACACTTGTTGATGGTATTTTTGGGAAGAGTGGGTTGTTTTGCTGGACACAGCATTTAAAAAAGCACAGCAATGTTCATTCTTGCCTGTATTTTCCAGGTATTGTTCATGTAAATTGATTCAGAGAGCAAAAGGGGCCTTGTGGTTTATTGAATAGAGCAGGGAACACCGCAGTATATATCTTTCCATAAAAAGGCATTTCTATAATATATCTGCTATAACTTTCCAAACAATTATATATTTCGTAATTGAAAGCAGAAACAGCTGAGGAATTTATTAGGATTAGGACTAGAATTAATTTGAAATGTATTAAGTCCCATAGACTTCACATATGAGACAGTACTGAACAACTTGGTATAAAATAGTTTATAAAAGTAAAAAATAAACATACTAAAAACAGTGCTTATGTTAAATGTAATGGAAACTACAACAAAATTCATTTTATACAAAAGTGAGCATTGTTAAGTTCAAGTGTTGTTTTGAGTGTTTTTCCAAACACAAGTACAGGATAAACAAACAAAAATTTTTCTATTAAATAAAGAATATTAACAGTTTATAGTAAAGAGTACAATAATAAACATGCCAATTATAAAAAAACTCTCGAAAGTATTCATCCCCATTGGGCATTTACACATTTTATTGTGTTATAACATGAAAACAAAATGGATTTAATCAAGTTTTTTTTCCACTGATCAACACAAAAAAGTCCATGATGTCAAAATAAAAAATTAAATAAGCAATTTGTTTTAAATTAATTACAAATATAATTCTCATTAGACATTCAAATAGTTGTACATGAAGTCCACCTGTGTACAAAAAGGTGCATGGTGGTGGCAGCACCATGCTTGGGGAATACTTCTCTCTCACTGGAAAGCTTGTGCCAATAGAGGGCAAAATGGATGCAGCAACGCAAAGTGAATTCTGGTAGAGACAGGGTACTCTTCCCCCAGAATAATGACTCCAAACATACAGCCAAAGCCACACTAGCGTGGCTTGAACTAAGATAAAGTTATTGGAGTGGCCCAGTCAAAGCCTAGACCACAATTTAATTTAGAATGTGAAAATAATTGAATGTTGCTGTTCACCAAAGTTCCCATTTCAATTAGACAGTTATTGAGCAGTTATGCAAATAATTTGTTTAGATGTGCAAAGCTAGTAGAGACAAAAACACAAATGGGTATGAATACATTTGAGAGCCACAACATGCTTTCTGAATAATTACATTTATTACATTGGAAGATGTTTTTTATCATGATTAATGGCACATAGCTTGCAGTCAACCTGTTGGAGACCCCTACAAGCTAAAGCCCAAAATGTGCAACTGTGACAGACAGGGATAGATAGATTATGCTAAGTAATGTCCAATGTGATTTAGGAATGACTGGGTCCAAACAGTTGTTCTTCACAGTCCATACCTCGGCCACAGCTCTACTTTCACAGTGGAATTACAAACACTCAGATGGTTGGAATGGTCCTTACTCAGCACTATTCTGGTGTGCTTGAACTGCAATAACTTTGGAATGAGGCACAACAAACTACTCACTATAGTGTCGATCTAAAGGGCTTGAGTGGTTTACAAATGTCCCCAGTCACGAGAAACTCCATTAGCTTTCCCATCAACTAGAGAGAAATCTAACTCTGGTTCTCCTTGCAATTACTCAAGAGTCGATCAGCAACTGCAGAATGAAGCAGTAAATCAAATCAGATTGTGAGACAGTGTTGTTATTTTCTTCATGTAAGACATAACTTAAAATAAATGTTGTCCTTTACATTCAAGTTATTCGAGTTATTTTTTTGATTGTAGTGCCCAAATTTATGCACATGCCTAATTTTGTTCGAACAATTATTGCACACTTCCTGTAAATGGTATAAACTTCGTTTCACTTCTCAAATATCACTGTGTTTGTCTCCTATATGATATATTTAACTGATTTTTTT